>JARPMJ010001643.1:0-151593 GCA_033366665.1 Phoxinus dragarum | reverse complement strand
AGCTATTAAAGATCCTTCCCCTATTGCCTTTTACAACATAGACACGGTCAAGTCTAGCTCCTGACATATTATTTAAATTGGCTTTTAACCATGTGTACTGTCTAACCCCAGGAAAAGCCTCCCTCCATAAATCTACTAAATTGTGATCATTAAGTAATTTCTTTAAACTCTTAGCAGAAGAAGATCATCATCATGATTTCTATCCAGATCTGGATTAACACTACAATTAAAATCACCACCAAGTGCGAGAATATTTCCCTGAGGACACTGTGACAAAGCATTAGAAAGTATTTTAAAAAACATGATGCGTTCTAGACCAACATTTGGAGCATACACATAAAAAAAAAGAATAATGTGTATCCCCCAAGGCAATATCAGCTGTCAAAATCCAACCAGGCATGATCTCAACCATATCTGGTTGACTACTAACACATGGGGAAAAAAGGATGGCAACACCTGCACTGAGGTTTGTTCCATGACTTAACAAAATATTGCCTTTCCAATCACCAGTCCACTGTGTCTGATTCTGCTGATCTGAATGTGTTTCCTGTAATAAAATCACAAAATCACATTCTTTAAGTGCAAATAATCAAATATACGTTTTTATAATCAAAAATACGTTTTTACTATTACAGCTATCAAGATTAGCGAATCGTCAGAAGTTTTTTAAAGTATTTAGATCTATTCCCATCACATAAAATGTTGCCGTGATGAGCATTGAGCAGATGACAGTTTGTTTTTGATCGCGAGAATGAAGATCTTATCATTGCAACGCAGTTTCTGCACTCTCTCTAATGCTTTCACCAATGCAAACACGATGATGTAAATACAGTAGCTAAGAGCTTCGTTGTGCAGTGTGGCTAACGTGCGTCATTGATTTCATAACGAGTTTGGCAAGTGTCCAGATAAACTCGCGCTGTGTGGAAAGATTGTTCTTTGATCGCTTTCTGTATATAATTTATTCACAATTTAAATATGATTATTTTCGTCCTACTAAAAGAAACGATGTGAAGTTGATATTTTAGTCACTGCTTGACTGATGCATAAACAGTAGTATTGAACGATTTGAGAGAAAGATTACCTGTCTGAACTTGAACAATTACACATCAGAAAGTGTTGCTTGGTAGCTCGATCGATTTATTTTCAGACGTTCATCGAGGCCAGCTCTGTATTGACCCAAGTTGAGGAAACAGTCGTTGGTGAAATGTTTGCCGCAGACATGCAAAACTTTGGGGAGTTGTGTCGGCGCATTTCCAGAGAAAATGAAATTAATCCACTGGTTCTTGGTTGGATGAAGGAACTAAAAAAAGGCTTCGGTGTTTTTTACATTTGTACATCCAATTATTGAGCAATTATTATGCTTCGCTCGCTCAAAAGCCATGATATCTCTCGTGGACAAACTAAAATCGCGCGCACGCGTTCCTACTCCCTAGCTCATTTTCTCATGGACGAGAAATATTCTCTGGGTGGGAAAAGCAGAGAAAGGGGCTCAGGTAACATTTCCTCCTTATGACGTCATAAGGAGGAGATTCAAGATCAGCCCGATTGAGCTTCCACTTTCTCAAAGGCAGAGAAAGATAGCAAAAGCTTGATTTACACTGATTGAAATTTCTAGAAACTTGGGGACCATATACAACTCATATTAATGTTAAAAAACTTCAGAAAGTGAAAATTTCATGTCATGGGACCATTAAGGTTGTCATGAGGAAAAAAAAGAAAAACAAAATTCAGCGAAAAACATCACCCTGTTAATAAAAATGGCTAGTATTTATTGTAACAAATTTTCTGTCTTTTTTTAACAGCGCTCACATGCTTCTTGAGTCTATATCGTTTCGGCTGATCAAGCTCATCCAATGAAGCTTTCCTCATAGCCATAACAAAAGAATCAACAAAAAGTTGCAAATCAGAGAAATACTTCTCTAATCTTGGTCTTCGCTGATTGAAAGTGCTATCAAGAAAATCATTTATTTGTTGCACTGTATAATAAGGTGGCATTTGAAGGCTGTATTGTTTTTCTGCAGAACTTCCTTGTGAACTAACATCAGTGAGATAATCTACAATAACAGATTCCTCGCTGTCAGAATCAATGTTTACAGACTGAGTCTCACCTCTCTCGGTGAGCTGGTCCACGTCACTCAGTGACAGGCCATCAGATGCTCGCAAGTCCCCGCGACTCTCCGGCATCCGCGGGCTCGTCTGGCTCCCGTGGGCGCTCTGGGTCGCTGTTTTCCACAGCGGCAATCTCAGCCCCACTGCTGACATTATCACACTCACTCAGGGAGGGACTGAGTCTAAAAAAAAAGCCCTGGACTTTCTCTCAAATAGGCTCATCATCGGGCCATTCGCCCCTAGCCGTGCGCGACAGACACTAGCCAGGATGATACTATGCCACAATACTGTAGCCTATCAGACAAGGTATTCACAGCAAGTAACATCTCAAAACCAATGATGATAATTGGGGTTGTGTTTATTAATGAAGCCTCAGCCTTCAAATAAAAACAAAAAATGTACAATGCCATTACATCTGCGTTGAAAATAAAATACAAATAATGAAATGTCACTGGCTACAGGAACCCCAAATTACACAAACTTGTAATTATAAACCATATAGTTACTATAACTTATAACTATTCAAATATAATGTAAGCAAATGAGACAACTGTCTATTTCTGCATATATTCATCTATATTCGCCATTCAAAAAGGGACACCGACGCTGCAGATACATAAACCATAAACAAAGCAGTGCGTGCTGAATATCAATTTTGCTAAACAGTTTCTTTATTCCACTCTGCTTATGTTAATATTTAAATATTCGCCAAGTAACACTAAGGTAAGATGACGAAACATTAGAACAGCCTTCTATCTGTACCGTTTTGACTTATTTGCTCGCTGTTTTGCTATTATTCTCGTGCACTGACTATTTACTAAGCTGAACAGCCAATCCGAGTTCCCTATTTCACCAACGGCCCGATTCCGAATCAACATGTTGAATCGGCCACAAAAAAAACGACGCCGTTAGATTAGAGCCAGGGAAAACTACGTCGGCTTGGTGTGTCCCGGGGTTTAGACTTTTTTTTTTGTTCCGACGGCCCTCGTTTGGACGGCCGTTCTGGACTTTTCCTGAACGCACAGATTGTCAGTCCGTCACCTGCACTCACTAGTGTTCACTTAATACTTTTCTGCATCCACAGCATGGCTGTTTGCTGCGTGCTCTTATGCATTTTCGTCTTTAGACAAGGAATCCGATACAGCACGCTGATCAGTTTTGTTACCTACATCCTGGTTAATATTTTCCGAGGTAGAAGCCACTTGCTCCAAAGGTATGTTAGGTTCAGTCTCATTTTGTTCAGTCACCTTATTAGAGGGACATTTTTGTTTTGTGTGACCAAAAATCCCACAAGAGAAACATTTCATTGAATCCGTACTGATAGAAAATGTATAATTTTTACCTGACAAAGTCAATTTCACTGAAACTTCTAAATTTTGAAATTAGTCATTCAAAATCATAAAAGTTTGACATCTGAAAGACATCACGTTTTAAATTGGGATTTTTAACACCGAGGGTAATCATTATAATCGGCATCATTATTTTGCCATAGCGGGCTAGTAAACGCTCAAGTGAATCATTAGAAATAAAAGGCGGCACATTGGAAATAGGTACCTTTTTAGAAGGACTTGAAAGCGGTAAGACAGGCAGAAAAACTTCACCTACTACGGGATAAGCCAACTTCTACTAAATGATGAACCATAGACTTGTCTTTCAAAAACAGCTTTACGACAGCTTTATTCATTTTAGATGCTGACAGAATGTTTCCTAGCACCTATTTCACTACTAACAGCAGTCAAGCAGTCTTCGACTGTGATCGAGTCATCAGGTATACATTTACAGTCATTCCGGGCTGTTAAGGTAGAAAACCCGTCAGAGTCTGCCAACATTTCCACAACCCCTAACAGCTAAACTAAACTAAATTATTAAAGAAATAGGAAAAAGGGGAAAACGGGAAAGAACTCACTCAAACACACCGCCAGTAGTTCAAACACTCACGCGCTCCTCCCAGTCACTCCACACATGTGCTGAGAGAGAGAGAGAGAGAGAGAGAGAGAGAGAGAGAGAGAGAGAGAGAGAGAGAGAGAGAGAGAGAGAGAGAGAGAGAGAGAGAGAAATGCATCAATAGACTGTACAGATGTTTTGGAACTCTTCCACTTGCGTTTTAGTTTTGTGTCTACCCCGGATGCGAGCAACAAAATACAAAAGGACCCATTATAATTGAGCACGTCATGACAAGTAAACATACTGACTGTGTTATATTTCTGAGGTACTGTACTTCTAGCACTGCTTTAACGTGTCCAATGTAGACCGCCTCAAATGTTTGCAGCGTTGTAGACATGGTGTGTGGCAAATCCTGTCAATCCAAATGTTAAAAATTAGGAAAAAAAAACAAAACAATGAAATGGCGCCAAATAGGCTATTACGGAAAATACTGTAATATACAGAAATGTGATAGAGACCCGAGCGGTCATAAAGAGAATCACACCAGGCATCCGTTTAAAGGTCATTCCAAAAGAAGTGTCCCCTGCCTCACTTCTTAACACTCTTAAATGCATAATGTTCCCACCTTTAGTTAATTAGAACATACCATTTTCTGTAAAACTAACTCTTGTCTCTATATATTTTAGCAAGTTCCCTCAATGATAGTTAAGACAAAGAATTTAAAAACAATCTATAAATGCAACATACAGGTAAGAGAAAAACAAATATAGTAATTTGCACAACTGATATTTCCTAAATTAGTTAAAATGAGCCTTTCCCACAACCCATGGTGTGCACATTCCTAGAGGTTAGGCCCACTCCTATAACCACAGGAAATGAAACATTTCCTCGAAACAACGGCTGCTCGAACGAGAAAAAGGTAGGGTGGGACTTGATTTTGTCCATCGGGAATTTATTGGATTGTTGTCATTTGCTACTGCTAATGTCTTCACTATTACTGAGTGAAGAACCCTTTGCGTGGTGAACACGTCATCAGAAAAGTTGTCGACTTGAACCACATACCGATCGCAGACCGATCGCAGTCTTGTCATTGGTTAATTGTCTGATCATTGTTCACAGGTGTCACTTGTCTTGTAATTAGGCTGTGTATTTAAGCCCTCATGTTTGCCATGTGTCTTTGTCAAGTATTGTTTCTTGTGACCACTGTTGTGTAAGTCGATGTTCACGTTTATGTCCATGGTTTTGTTTCATTGCCCATGCCTTTGTTTTATGTTTATTCTTGAATCTTGTTTTGTTTAAATAAATACAGCACTTGGGTTCTCTTCTACTTACCTCCAGTGGACTTCGTTACAAAAGTGATGTTGTTGCAAGAAGGAGGATAAGTTATTTTGATACAAGGTTATCAAATTTTGATTACAATTTTAAAAAAGGCTTTGTTAACGAGTTATGAGCCAATCGGCTAAAAGGTGAATCACACCAGTTTTTGAAAATCGGACAAACAGACAAATAGAGGTCGACCGATATTGGATTTTACTGATGTTTAGGTTTTGAAATAAAAATGTATTTTATTATATAAATTAAATGTAACAATTATATTAATACTAATTATAAAAATACCAACAGAGTTGCTTGATGCAAGTATTTATTTAAATTATTGTATGGTTTCTCTGCTGTTTATGTGTCAGAATATATGATCATGTAACATAGGCTATAGGCTTATTTGTAAATAAATAAAAATGTTAGTAAATGGACTTAAACTTCCCAAAACCTGTAGAGTAGTGGTCTGGGTTAAAATATTCAGACATGCAAACTAAAGCATTCACGTGACTGGAAAGAAAGTGAGGCTTCGGTTTTCGTTGATCACGTGTTTCTCTGAAAACAATACCTGCTGCGGCACAGAGCTTCATGAGAAATTGTGCAGCATACTCTATACGCGCTTTGAAGCTTCAGTGTCAAATGTAACATCATAGGGCACATGCATTAAAAAAAGTATGAATTTACAATAAAAACTGCAATATTCCATTTTAAAAAATAGTTTTGATTTCATGGTGACTTTAAGGCTTGTTTCCCCACAAGCAAGCGGTCTAGTGTGACATTTACGTTCATCTGTTTTTTTTTATCCTGCATTGTAATGTACACATGTGAGCTGAGACAATAATCATTCCCCTAGAATGCCAACTCCTGTCAGTAATATTCATTTATTCATTTTTAGCAAACTGTTCAGATGGTTCATTTGTCAGCAGCCATATCAGTTGCCAGCAGCCATATCACCCTGTAGCCCAAGACTGGTTTCCCACTGAAGCTAAGCAGGGCTGAGCCTGGTTAGTACTTGGATGGGAGACCTCCTGAGAAAACCAGGTTGCTGCTGGAAGAGGTGTTAGTGTGGCCAGCAGGGGGCGCTCACCCTGTGGTCTGTGTGGGTCCTAAGTGTAGTGTAGTGTAGTGACGTGTAGTGACGTGACAGTGTAGTGACGGGGACACTATACTGACAAAGAGCACCGTCCTTCGGATGAGACGTTAAACCGAGGTCCTGACTCTCTGTGGTCATTAAAAATCCCAGGATGTCTTTCGAAAGACTAGGGGTGTAACCCCGGCATCCTGGCCAAATTTGCCCAGTGGCCTCTGTCCATCATGGCCTCCTAATCATCCTCCTATATATATACTAATTGGCTTCATCACTGTCTCCTCTCCACCAGTAAGCTGGTGTGTGGTGGGTGTTCTGGCGCAATATGGCTGCCGTCGCATCATCCAAGTGGATGCTGCACATTGGTGGTGGTTGAGGAGATTCCCCCTCTTCTATGTAAAGCGCTTTTAGTGTCCAGAAAAGCGCTATATAAATTTAATGAATTATTATTATTATTATTTCTCTTTATTTAGACTGGATTCCTTGGATTCCTCTAAATGACAACAGGTAAAACTTTACCATAAGAATCCATTTCATGCAGAAGCTTCAGACCTAAATTTGAGAGAAATAGCAATTGTACTCCTGCAGTTCTCAACCTGTCCTCCAACTGTAGCAAATGAATCTTCCAGATGTAATTTGCTATGATTTTGTACTTTGAGATCATGGGCTGCAAGCAAGAGAGCTGCTTCTTTCTGAAACTCTCAGAACCTTTTGGTTATTTTGCAAAAATGCACATAATTGTCTGCACTGTATTGCCATTTTGTTCTCAGCTGACAACCAACGGCAAAAACTAAACTGGTCTGACACTAGAATGCAATCATTGTAAAGAGTGTTTTGGTGCTTTATTCTTTTACTTTTACAAACAGTTTACATTGTTTTACACGTCGGTCAGACAGTCTCTTCCTGTCAGGGTTGGTGATTTTGATTGGCCAGAATAAGCTGCCATGTGACTTTATCCCGACAGTCAACAGTCTAGCTACACAAGACAAGAGTCTCTGACTTACAAGGAGGTTCAGATATTAATAAGCTGCATTGGAACCCTAAACACAAATAATAGGCCACAATTGACCCTTTGCAGGGAGCATGATTGACAGGTGATCTGATCACATTACCTTTCAGGAGTAACTGATTGTATCATTATACTGGACAACAAAACAAAAAACAGATTAAATGTAATTTAAATACATTTATATTTATGATCAATCAACACAACAATGAATATTAATAAATTAAATGGTGGCAATAAAAGAAGTCAATATTAAAAATAAATAAATAAATGAAAACATTAGATGGTTTATCTACCCCCCTTGTTAGGAGAATTGAATGCAACCGTGCAGCGCTGGTTCTGGAAGTATTTTTTCCATACATTTTCCCATAGGGATTTTAAAAAAGTCGTTGTTAACGAGTTATGAGCCAATCAGCTAAATGGTGAATCACTCCAGTTTTTGAAAATCGGACAAACAGACAAATAGAGGTCGACCGATAGTGGATTTTACCGATGTTTAGGTTTGACCGTACATGCCGATGACCGATTATTCAACCGATATTTTTTTCAAATGGATACTGTGATTAAAAACAAACATAACACTCCAAGTAAAACAGTGCTGAACTGAAATGTGCTAAATGAAATAAATATATAAATATAAATATATTAAAATGAGAAGTTCTAATGAACAAACTCTACAGAAAATAATTTAAACATTAAAATATTACAGGTCAAATGTGTGGTTTCTTTAGCTATAACCTAGAAATGTAAATTTCATGGGTAACACTCTGCAAGTCCCATTTGTTAACAAGGATGTATTGGCTAGCTTTCATGAATTATATGCAATATACGTTTTTACTGCATGTAATAATATTTGAGCACTACAAGTGTACCTTGATCATTCATCATTTATATGTTAGTTCATAGTACATTAACTAATAACAGATCAAATTAAAATTAAAACTCAATTTAAAATGCATTAGTATGTTGAAATTAAGGTGCGGTTACATTGGGCAAAAAGGTCTGTTGTCTATTGTCAGTAGTGTAGCAATACATAACGCACAACTCACACAAACACCTAAACATGAACAACAGTTTGGAACAACATGAGGGAGAGTAATTAACAGAATGTTAATTTTGGGGCAAACTATTCCTAAAAGTGTTTATGTCAGCTTTTTCTAAGCTGATCTAAATAAATTGTGTAAAAAAAGGCATAGAGGGTAGAGAGAGGCAAAGTAGATACAAAGCTCAAGCAAACATGCTGCATTAGCCAAAAATGTGTCAGTGTGCTGGACGGCCTTCAAGCACTGAAGGACAGAGAAAGACAGAGGACAGAGAAGAGCGGAAAAAAAAGAAAGATGGATGAATGAGGAAAGAGAGCGGCATCATGTTGTTAAAGAAATTACTGTAAAAGCAATTAAGAAAATACATCACACAGACACACACAAGGATAATTTTAACAAGTCTACAGTAAAAAAAAAAAAAAAAAAAAAATATTAATCTGAATTTAAATGTTTACATATATTTAAAACATGTAGTTTTAGCAACAGGAGTAAGAGATGCTATTAAAACATCTCTGTGTTAACACACTCATTCTCATGAGTCACAAGACAAGGAAGGAGCATGAAACTAGCCTGGGATGGGCAGGTTTTTGTCACAGGTGCTACATTGGACTTTAAATAGTACATTGGCCAAAAAGTATACAGTAATTCCCTTATAAATACAATGTTCTGCCTCGATTGATTATTGTATCCTTTAAGCCCAGAAATAGTTGTATACCCATTACATGATGCGCAATTTTCGGAAGTGTGTCTGTGACTGATGGAATCATCCAGCCATTACCTGAATGTTTGCTCTACAAAGAGCTTTTAGAAAAACTTAAAAAAGAGAGGATTGTGTCTTCTTTTTTAACTTATCTACTTTATTTTCATCATAGTAGACTAATCAAAGTAAAATGTATGATTATCATAGCTTTTCCTTTAAAAGTGTATACATATATTAATACAGACATAAAACAGACTGCACAATAAAATAGATTGCACAATCAAAAACTGATTGATTTTGATTCTCACACATAGCTGACAAAAAAAAAACAAGAAGGACATTGCACGGCAGATTTTAAGGTGGTAATTTAAGTAGAGCCAGAAGTGGATATCTGTGTTTGGATTTGTTAGGCTACTTTATCATTGATGGTTGGCTGGCAGATGTTAGTAGCTTCAGCAGCAAGCTTTGTGTGTGAGATGGGACACCAGATGGGAAGTAACGAAGTACAAATCGAATTTGAAAAAACACATAGAGGTAAATGCATATTTTTGTTATTCAAAAGCTATTTGTTCTTTGTTTCAGTAACTTCATTAAAGGGGTAGTTGAGTATGATTTCACTTTTCTAACTTTAGTTAGTGTGAAATGTTGCTGTTTGATCATAAACAACATCTGCAAAGTTACAACGCTCAAAGGTCAAAGCAAAGGAAGATATTTGCTTTTAAAGAAAAAGGACTACAACAAAAAGCTGGAGGGGACTTCGCCACATTCCTCCCGGGTTAGTCAAGTCAAGTCACCTTTATTTATATAGCGCTTTTTACAATACAGATTGTATCAAAGCAGCTTCACAGTGATAACATGAAAATAATACAAAAAAAAAAATATTTCATCATCGTCCACCTTAAAGCTAGAGTAGGTAATGTTGGAGAGCTAGCCAGATTTGAAAGTGGCACCTCTTCTAAGCTCCGCCCCCTCCTGTCAGTGCTCCGTCCAAAGCTACGCCCCCCCCCCACAAACATGAACGCGCATCCACATTTGGAGTCAGCTGCATGTACCTACCAGTGATGCGCGGGTTGATCCAAAATGAGCGGGTGCCTTACGAGTCATCCAAAAATATTTTTAATGATATTCGGGTCACGGTCGGTCGGGTCGTTTACCTTTGTAATTTATATAGTACTAGACACAATGTTCTATGAAATACACAGGTCTACACTTTATTGGCTGAATGCGCGAGGATGACGCACGAGCAGTCTGCAGATGAAAGTGGGAAATCCTTATTTACCTTTTGAATGTTGAGTGCGTTATTAACTTTTGAATAAAAGCTGGCGTGGGACAAAATGCCCGATTTCCCAACGCGTTGAACTGAGCAGTGCCATTTGAATAGGCTACTTTTAAACGCATATAGCTCAGTAATGTCAGTTTTATGTAGCCTATTTGCTGAGAGGGGGCGGGATTTTTGTTGGGAAAGTCAGGGGAGAGACGCACATGTCGATTAGACTGGATAAACACATGCAGCATCTTAATTGTTAAGAAAATGAAACGAAATAAATGAATAAATGAAGCCTTTATTACAAAACACTAGGCTATATCATACAGCATTCTGAAAAATGCGCACCCCTAGTTCCTCCGTCTATGGCCCATGACGCGATGAGCATTTACTATAGCTACTTTAAAAAACGCGGGTCAGGTACAATATTTTCTTTCTTTTTTTTTTGCGGTCCGAGTTGCGGGCGGGTTAGTTGAAAACGTCGGTCGGGTGCGGGTTGTTTATACATTGACCTGTATAAACACCACTGCTGTGCACGCAGTGGTGCTCGGGCACGAGACATGAAGGCATCTGATTGGTTCTTTACATTCGCACCGAATGGCAGTGATTGGTCAGAGTTTTTACTGTCCTACAGCTGCTACAGAGGTCAGATTTGTTTCATTCCTTTTTCTGAACACATAATGTATTGACTACTATCAGAATGGAAGGACCATTTCACCCAGTATAAAAACAAAATGTTTCTGAACAGGATTACCAACCCTAGCTTTAAGGCAGATCTATAATGTTGAATATTAAATGTCCCCAACTAAGCAAGCCAGAAGGCAAGGCAACAGCGGCAAGGAACCAAAACTCCATCAGGTGACAGAATGGAGAAAAAAACCTTGGGAGAACCCAGGCTCAGTCGGGGGCCAGTTCTCCTCTGGCCAACGAGCGAACAGTGGATGATTATGATTCAGGAGCATTACAGGTCAGAAGTCAGAATGAATAGGAGTATTTGTCCAGTTCCGGTTGGTTGAAGTCGGAGTGGAGAGGAGGAGAGACTGGTTGACACTTCAAGTCAGCAGCGTCGTCGTGTCCTGGCGCTGGTCCTTCATCAGATCTGGATACGGCCTGGTTCCGGTAGACAGAGAGACTAATATTAGTGTATGTTAGTGACATCACCAACCCTAAAATGTACATAAACCCCACCCCCGGGAACACGCAGTCCATGTTGAGAAGAGGAATAGTTGTTGTATAAGAGTACATTTGTGAGTCAGCTCAAACTTTAGCATCCATCTTTTCACATGCAATAGAAAGTCACTCTGTGTGCATCACACAACAGTTCCTATACGAGCGATTTATAGATAACCATGACAGAATTTCCTAATTGAAGATAATTAACTCCACATCAGCAACATAAATTCATCAACTAACCATTCAGAGACGTCCTGTTGCTTCTACATGTTGTCACTTCTTGAGTCTCTCCATCTTTGTCTGACTCCGTTTTAACATTAAAGGCAGAACAGTTTCTGTCATTTTAGTGTCTGCGTGAGGTAATCACAGCTGCTAACACACACACAAGCTCTTGAAACCCCGCCCTCTGCAGCAGCTCATTGCACAAAACGGTAAAGTTGACAACTTTAACATGCTATATAAAAATATCTGTGGTGTATTTTGTTTTAAAACTTCACACACACACTCTCTGGGGACATCAGAGATGTATTTTACATCTTGTGAAAAGGGCATTTTACCACCCCTTTAATGTCTGTTTAGTAATTCATATTGTATCCTTAATTTTCTTTCCAGAAGCCATATTTGAGCACACACACATACATGAATATTCCTTTAAAAGTTAAGGGGAAGATTAAAAAGTGAATTCTCACAGAATCACAATTTATATCTTGCTACTCATTTAGAATCTTATTGAAGGGATACTTCAGGATTTAGCATTAAGCTTTGTATCAGTAGAAAACCTGTAGTATTTTCGAATTACCATGCTTTCCGCCCTCATATCCCCCTGAGACGAGAGATTTATGTATTTTTTGTCTGAAAAAAATCCTCAGATGAAGCAAAAATTGTCATTTTGCGTCATCCAAGGGTTTTTTGGCCAGAGGCTAAAAACTACAGCCAGTAGTAGTAGCTAGTTACGCATGTTTTCAACCCGCCCATAGAGGGTGGGATCTTACTCACAGAATGTACAAATAGTGTCAGCCATCATTTATTTGGAAGCTAAGCTAACTGGCTCTTGTTCTGTGGAGAAAGTTCACGCTCCTCCCTGAGGGATACGAGACCTGTGCGTCTCACAGGTGCCGCTCATCAGTAATCACGCCACCGGCCTCACGCCATTCTCCCGTGGCCCTAGCCTCGTCCTGTTCGCCACAGTAAACATGATGAATGGCAACTGTAGAACGCAAAAGCCGAATCCTGGACATTTTGGGAGATATAAAAATCCCGGGCAGACTAATCCCGGAGAATCACTAGTAGCTTAGCCTTGTTGTTTAACTGCGCTCTTACCGGTAGGCGTGGCTTGGGAGTGGCCTCGTAGGCCAACGAAGCAAGTGCATTCTGGGAGTTGTTGTCTTTCATCCCCATAAGCCAAAAATAAATGTTCTGGCTTTTCTCAGTCTAGAAGGCTCCAAATTCAAAAATAATTTCACATTTCTACTACATAAATGACCCATTTTAAATACACATTCATCTTTCCAGAGGTGAAGTATCCCTTTAACCTGGAGTCCCAGTCTCTGTCACAATAATCATAGATGTGATGTTTTAGGCCTATTGGCAGACATCCATTTAAAATGAAGGCAATGGCATATACAGAATTTTTTTTCCATTTCCACTTAAGTTTCTCAGCTTGCACTCTAGTAACATTTGTGTGGTCCAGGTAGCATTGCATAAAAAAATGGTTGTCATTCCCAAGGCTACTTTTACTTTTATACTTTAAGTAAATTTCCAAGCCTGTACTTTGTTACTTTTACTTGAGTAAGAAAGTTAAATCAGTACTTCTACTTTTACCAGAGTATTTTTAATACAAGTAGGCTATTTGTGTTTCTACTTGAGTACAGGAAGTGAGTCCTTTTGCCATCTCTGGTAAACACGTAGTAGTTGTACTAAACATTTAGTTGAGCAGAGTATTCTGGAAATTGAGACATTCCTTCATACTTATTTGGCATTTAAAAGAAAACATGCTTATGGTTGCTAGATTGGACAAATTAATTATGACATTGAGTGGAATATTTCAGAATTGTACAAGTTCAATGCTCTGATTGGGTGGTTTGGATCTTGTGGAATCCGGCAACACTTGTGGAGGCTCATTAGGTCATATTGCAATATAATAGAGCTATTGAAAAGAGGTAGAAAAAACATTTTCAGGATAAAGGATCTATGGGCTGGATTAAACCACATGAACGGCCGAATCCGGCCAGCTGGCTGCAGTTTATCCATGTCTAATGGGCTTATGGGCCATATTATCAGCGCATTATTCGCATTGTTTTGTATTGCCACCAAATTATATATATATATATATATATATATATATATATATATATATATAAACATACCATTGAAGTGTCATAAAAGTTGTCCATATTAGGGCTGCATGATTGAGGAATTTTTTTTAATTGTGAATTTTAAAATGCATATTAATTTTTTTTATTATTAAATAAAATATTAAAATACTAAATTACAAAATAAATATTACTATTGTAATATTTCATTAAAAAATAATTAAGAAAAATATTACAATAATAATTTTATTTCATATTACAACTGAAAAAAAGTACTAATATTTATGGCTGTCTTAATTTCTTCATTTTCAAATGTTAAACCATTAAACTTATTTTGATCAAAAACCACAGGGAGGCCTAAAAGATTATTTTGTTTATAAACGCTTCTTATTACAAGAATGAAATGTTGGTTGGTTCGTGTTTGCATTCCCAAATGCATGTAAAAGCAAATGCAGAGATATGGTTCATTTGGAGTAGAACACAGTGCCACGTTTCACTCTGAAACAGATATTTCATTAAATCACAGCCTTTTGCAATTTTATAATCTCACCAAGCTGGGCCGGGTCGTGTGGCACTAGCCCCTCCTGATAACTGATGTTCCTGATAACTGATGGGCCCCCCAGTGTGCCCCCACCCTTCTACTTGCCTGTCACTCACAAATTCAAATCACATCTTTCGACATTCGTTTGAATAATTAACGTTTCCCTGATGCTTCTCAACAAAGAATAGTGAGCTACTGCACTCCAAGAAAAAAAGAAATAAAATGGAAGGTGTAAAGTTTGGGAATGTTTGGTTCAGGAAATGTGCTACCAGGGCTGCGTTTCCCAAAAGCATCGTAAGCCTAAGTTGATCATAGAGACCATTGGTGGCAATTGTTCTACGATCAACTTAAGCTTACGATGCTTTTGGGAAACCCTGCCCTGGATGGTGTGTCCATTAAAACACAGGGTCCAGTACTCAGTCCATACTCATTTATTGTAACAGATCGTGGAATGGGAATCAGATAGTTGTATGGTTTCTATAAACAACAAACAGAATCTTAAATACAATTCACACCATATAACTTCAACTAATACATCATTAATCACATAATCCAATCCTAAACAATTCAACATCAAAAATAGTAAGAACATTGAAACATAAGATTCATAATCAACATTATGAAACAAATCAGAAGGGCACAAACTCGGCCCAATCCCAATTCTACCCCTTTCCCCTTCGTCTACCCCTAACCCTTCGCCTTCCCCTTCCCCTTGACCCTTGAAACAGAGTGGCAAGGCGTAGGGGTGAAAATATTCCCCTAAGAAATGGGACACCACTACTACACCGTTACACGTCATTATACGTCGTCGCCTACGTCACAGGAGATGCGCCGATGTTTATCACAAACTTCCAAGATGCACGGGACTTGTTTTCTGTGGTGTTGTATTAACACGTTGGAGATACAGACCTATGTTTGTCCTATTTTGACCTATTTATTTATTTACTGTGTGAAACTGTGTGAAATGCGACATTGTGTGGCGTTCATGTGCGTTCAACTCATAAATACAATCTTTATGAGATGACTTGAACGCACCAATAGCTTGTGTGCTTTGTTCGGGGGAGAAGAGATTTTTTTACAAACGTTTCTTTGAAGGAACTGACCGTAAATATGAACACAAGATTGAATGTAACATAAAGCAAATCATTATTTGTCGTTAAAATACTTATTAAAGTCAACAATTCTTACATTTATGGTCTAATTTTTTGCTTGGGCAGCCATTTTGCGTCTGTAGCCGGTGTATGCAGTGACACTTCTCATACCCCTTCGTTTGAAGTGTGGTCCCGAAAAATCTTCGTTTGAAGGGCTATCTGGCCCTTCCCCTCCAACCAAAAGAGAATCGAGACAGCCCTACCCCTCCACGTGCACGAGCAAAACAGAGGGGAAGGGGTAAGTGAAGGGGTAAGGGGTAGAATTGGGATTGGCCCTAAATTGTCAGGAACACATCAACTCTACAACGGTTATCATTAGGAGAGAAAGAAAGGACAGTCTGCTTCTATTGCATGTGGCACACACCAAACAATAGTAATTTATCAATCATTAAGTGCACCTGAGGAGACTTAGCTCCTCCCATGACTGGCTACGTCATGTGATCCATAGGAATTGTCCACAGAAGGTTATTTAATATACAATGTTTAATCAGTTTGCAAGTTGTCAAAGCACTATATTTTGGTATATTGTCTTTCAGTATGAGGATAGACTACGTTTTCTGTTAACTCCTTGACCTAGATAATGCTAAACATTAGAAAGCAGTGTGGCTGAATGTACACTCTAAAAAATGCTGGGTTGTTTCAACCCAATTTTGGGTCAAATATGGACAAACCCCAAACGTTGGGTTAAAATTTTTGGCTGGGTTTGTCCATATTTGACCCTAAATTGGGTTGAAACAACCCAGCATTTTTTAGAGTGTAATACATTTGATGCTGCTTATTTCAATATGATTTAATCGAGCTTTCCCTGTATTTTTTTTTTTTTTTTGGCCGGTATACGTGACCATTGTGAATTTAAAGAACATAAAACGTTGGCCACTACGAAAGACCATTTCTGACCCAGGAAAAAACATGTTTAATGTTTCATTAAACAACAAGCAAGTCTGAGAGATAAAGGGATAGCTCACCCAAAAATTATCATTCTGCCGTTGTTTACTTTCTTTCATGTTATTCCAAACCTTTGACTTTCTTTCTCCCATAGAACAAAAAATATGATGTTTTTGTCCAATGTAATGAACGGCAATGGAAACAAATCAAGCTGTTTTGATCAGCATTGACTTTCATTATATGGACAAAAACATTCTTCTCAATATTTTATTTTTTTGTTACATGGAAAAAAGAAAGTCAAACAGGTTTGGAACAATATGATGACTACATGGTAACGGAATTTAATATTTTTTGGTGAATTATACCTTTACCATTTAATTACAAAACTAAAGTTTTTGTCGTCTGCTAATAAGACAAATAAAAATACAAACATAATTGTTTGTCCCCAACAAAAAGCGCCTCTTTTAATTGTGGCATCTCTCTCCTCAACAAACCAGTCTCCATATCATACCTTCTGAGCTATAATTCTGCCTGAATCATAATCATACACGGTTCGTTCTTTGGCCAGAGGAGAACTGGCCCCCTGACTGAGCCTGGTTTCTCCCAAGGTTTTTTTCTCTATTCTGTCACCTGATGGATTTTTGGTTCCTTGCCACTGTCGCCTTTTTTCACATTTGTTGCCATTGGCTTTTGGCTTGCTTAGTTAGGGACATTTAATTTAATATTCAACAATATGATTGATCTGCCTGCATAGACACCATTATATGAGAACTGAATTGAACAATGACATCAGTTTTTTTTCCAGAGCGGCTATATAAATGAACTAAATTAACAACTTTTTTACAACAAAAATTAAACATCACTGAACTTAATTAAGCTGGTCTGAAAGCACTATATAAATAAATGTGACTTGACTTGATGTTTAAAAAATATCCTAGTATCACCCCTGATTCCAAGACGTTTAAAGACATTTAATGTTGTGTTAGAAACAGAAAATTGTTTTTTGTTTTTCAAGCAGCTCCTAAAACACTTTTAAAAAACACGCATTTAAAACACATTAACCCGCGTTCGTTGCGCTTATTGAAGAGCGCATATGTGAAGTGCATCCAGACAGAGAGAGCACTGCAGGAGGACATAATCCCAAACTCCGATCTTTCCTGATCCAAGAAATTATTAAAACGTGTTCTAATCTCATGCAGAAATAGCCTACAGTCAGAATGCTGTATCTGTAACGGCATGAGAGGATGTGTGTCCGTAAATTTCCCGCTGACATTTTTAAATACTCTGAGTCCGATACAAAAATGATTTGATCTTTTTTTTATCTCACTATACCGGGAAATAACCTGATTTAGCCTATTAATAAACACTCCACCTTTACCAGCAAAATAGAAAAATATTCTCATATATAAAATGAAGTAATAAAACAAGCAAATTAACAAGTAAAAAAGCAAGTTAATAATCAAATAAGTAAGCCCCGCCCCCTCACGATAATATCGTGTATCGCCGATCTCACAGGCTGACGATAGGACGATATGAAAATGGAGCATATCGCCCAACACTAGCAGACACTAGACGTCAATATGACGTTAATCTGACGTTGGACCCCAACGTCGGACAGAGGTTGCATTTTGGTTGAAAATGAAAAACGTCTGTCCAACGTTAGAGGTAGACGTCAGACTGACGTTGGGTTATGACGTCAACCCGATTTACATTTTCAACCAAAATGCAACATCTATTCAACATTGAAGGTAGACGTCATACTGACGTTGGATTATGACGTCAACCCGATTTTCATTTTCAACCAAAATGCAACGTCTATCCAACATTGGAGGTAGACGTTATACTGACGTTGGGTTATGACGTCAACCCGATTTTAATTTTCAACCGCAATACAACATTGGAGGTAGACGTCAGACTGACGTTGGGTCATGACGTCAACCCAATTTTATTTTTCAACCAAAATGCAACGTCTGTCCAACAATAGAGATAGACGTCATACTGACGTTGGGTTATGACGTCAACCCAATTTTAATTTTCAACCAAAATGCAACATCTATCCGACGTTAGAGGTAGACGTCATTCTGACATTGGGTCATGACGTCAACCCGATGTTGGGTCAACCTCCAACGTTGGACGTTGCATTTTGGTTGAAAATGGAATCATTTTGACGTCAGACCCCAATGTTAAGATAGACATCAAACTCACATGTTGGGCCAATCTCCATCAGTGGACAGACATTGAATTGTGGTTGTAAATCAATAGATTTGATGTCTTTAAATCAACTCCAACTTTGAATTTTGGTCAAAAATCAAAATTCAAAACACAAAATTAGCTGTCAAATTCCAACTTATATATAGTATATATATATACTAAGAAATATATGGTTATTTTGTTGGCATGACATCGAACTTTTAACAGAGCCAAGTTTTCGTTGTACAATAAAAATCAACATACAAAGAAACTTCATGTAACAACAAGGTCAAACAGAGGTCAAGATCCAATGCGAGACAACCCTAAAGTATTTATCGTAAGACAAGAGCAAATAGAAAACTAACTTAAAAAACTGTAATCCACAAATGTTGTTTATTAGATAAATGACAAAGCAATTAAAGGGGTCATGACATGGGTTTTTTTATTTTATTATTATGTTCCCTTAGGTGCAATTATAGTATTACTATAGTTTTTTTTACAAAAAACTTTTAAAATGTAGTGATTTATGACCTTTTCCCACCCTGTTTCTCATCCTCTGATTCAAACAGTCTGTTTTGGGGGTGTTTCCCCTTTAAGAGTTCAGTGTTTAACGCCCACTGTTATGATTGGCTAACGTCAGTGCCTATGCATCAATTATTAACGCCCCCAGCCAGAACCTGTGCGGATTCAGCGTATTTAAAAAGTAGTTTAAAGTTTTAAATACATTACTTACAGTTTGCGTCGTCGTTGTTGAGCCCAGAATAGTCGGCACGGACTTATCTTTGAGCAACAGTTTTCTGGCAAAGCCAGCATCATCATTTTGGGATTTGTTCTCAATACAGTCATCCTTCAAATGGACTGGGACGTCGGCAAACAAATAAAGTGCATCCATTTTTCCCTGACGACTGGATCTTTCGCAGCGTATTCAAAGATGTTGTTTGTCCACAGCCAGGAACAGCACATCTGCGTGGCATCGTAATTTCCCTGTACACAGACCCACTCGTTGTCCGTCGACTGAAGTGAACACTTGTGAGGCGCGCGGGCGCGGTCGTGACTCGTGACAATGATACGAAATGAGCGTAGTTGCCTTGCGCTTTAAGCGTAGTTGCCTTGTGCCGGAGGCGGTCGTATGCAAACGCGGGTACGTCACTTCGTACCGTGACGTCACTTCTTACCATGAATCCAGAACGAGCTGTATTTAGAGCTTGATTAAATAAATGATTCGTTTATAATGGGGAGGACGTCTTAAGCTATGAAACTTGCAGGATGTTTTAATGGTACAAAGACCTCTTATATACCAAAAGATTAAGGCAAATTTGGTTTCTCATGTCATGACCCCTTTAAATGGATTATAAAATAACCTTGTTATGTTTTTTATTTATTATTTACATTATTTTAACAACAATTCAAAGTGTGTGTGTGTGGGGGGGTGTGTGTGTGTGTGTGGGGGGGGGGGGGGTTGTTGGGGTATGTGAAAAAAAAAACCCTTGCATCACAATAAGTTGTGATTGTAAAAACATTTGGTAACTTATTTTTATTAAGTTTACTGACAACGTCACAATGTTTAGCTACCTCACGCGGACACACTAAAATGACAGAAACTGTTCTGCCTTTAATGTTAAAACGAAGTCAGACAAAGATGGAGAGACTCAAGAAGAAGTGACAACATGTAGAATGCAACAGGACGTCTCTGAATGGTTAGATGATGAATTTATGTTGCTGATGTGGAGTTAACTATCTTCAATTAGCATATTATGTCATGGTAATCTATAAATCGCTCGTATAGGAACTGTTGTGAGATGCGTGGATGCTAAAGTTTGAGCTGACTCACAATTGTACTCTTATACAACAACTATTCCTTTTCTCAACATGGACTGCATGTTCCCGGGGGTGGGGTTTATGTACATTTTAGGTTTGGTGATGTCACTAACCTGGGAGGAATGTCGTGTAGTCCCTACCAGCTTTTTGTTGTAGTCCTTTTCTTTAAAAGCAAATATATTCCTTTGCTTTGAACTTTGAGCATTGTAACTTTGCAGATGTTGTTTATGCTCAAACAGCAACATTTCACACTAACTAAAGTTACAAAAGTGAAATCATACTCATCTCTGTCTGCTCCCTTTAATCACACACTCCGTTGGGAAGCTCTCTCTCCTGTACAATGCTGTCGGATCCAAATATGGTAATTTCCTTTTTATCAGCAACCAATCGTGAAAGTACAATGGGCATTTAACTCTAAAAGAGAAATCTCATTGGAAGATGTCAATTTCTGACAGATGCATCACGTGACGCGCTCTGACATTTAGATGCGCGTTTTTGACTCCTTTTTCTGTTCAGTTAAAGGCCATAAATGCTGTGTTTATAAGTTTTGATGTGATTTAGGTGGTTTGTATTGTTGTAGCTAATGATTTGATGAGATATTGTGTCTGTAAATAGTTGTTTCCACTAAAAAAGTATGACTTTTTACATTACAAAAATGCTTTTTTCTCAAAATGAGTTTGTCATTCTCCAGTATAAACATCTCAGCCTATGTAGTACCTATGTACACCAAACTTTCCAGTTATACACTTAGCAGTATTCTGAAGATATGTTCAGAGGAATTTGTTAATAAATCATTCCTGGCCTGATTTATGTGACATTTTAATAAATAAAAAAAATGGCGAAAATTTTTATTTTTTTAAGCACATATCCTGAAATCCCTCCGAACATCTTTTTTTCATCTTTTGTGTAATCAAAATTAAAAAATAATTTTGTAACTGGCTTAATCATATGTTTAGATCTATCTACCGAAAATATATGCAAAAATCGCACATATTTAATGAGATGATGCATAATTTGCATAATTAAACATACAAATTTAAAAAACTTGTAATACATTTTTTTTATGAACTTGTGTAAGTAATCAACTGAGGAAGTTTCATGGTGATATATATTATTTTAAAATTTTACCCAATTCACTTGTAGTCTAGTGCCTTAAACCAAAAAACACAGAATATGTTGTTTTTAGAACCATCATATGAGCCCTTATGATGGTGATGAGTAAGCTGATGATATTACAAATGTATTGTTGCCAATGCTATAGAGTGGTCTATTTGTGTGTTAGCATATGTGTGCAGTGTTAGTCCTCCTAAGTCACATGAGGTTCCATGACAATAAAATAAATAAATAAATAATAATAATAATTATATATATATATATACACCGATCAGGCATAACATTATGACGACTGATAGGTGAAGTGAATAACACTGGCTACGTTTACATGAAACCAGCTCTTGTTTAGGATTCTCTTCCATAGGGTTTGGGCGTGGGGAGGGGCATTTTTACTGCGTCGTAAATATATGCATCACCGCACAATGGTTCCTCATTTACTCCAAAGTATGACCAGAAATGGATCAATATTAGGTCTGCTGTTTAAAACAAATAAAGAACGAATGTAGGAGAGTGGTTATTATGTGCAAACAGCTTAAAACTCTCTATATTCATGCAGTGTGCGCATGTCAAAAAATGATATTCCGATTTGAATCTTGTGACATCATAACGTGCTCATCAACCCGATCACATTTTTAGTGTTCTTGTAAACACTACGTTCAGATGCATCAATTGGAATGATTTCAGTCTGATTGAAACAAGAGTTGTGAATGTAAACATAACAACTGATATCTCTTCATCACGTCACCTGTCAGTGGGTGGGATATATTAGCCAGCAAGTGAACATTTTGTCCTCAAAGTTGATGTGTTAGAAGCAGGAAAAATGGGCAAGCATAAGGATTTGAGCGAGTTTGACAAGGGACAAATTGTGATGGCTAGACCACGGAGTCAACGCATCTCCAAAACTGCAGCTCTTGTGGGGTGTTTAAGGCTCATTGATGCACTTGGGTCCGATCCAACAGATGAGCTACTGTAGCTCAAATTGCTCAAGAAGTTAAAGGGATGGTCCGGTGTAATTTCAACCTAGGGTCCTTTTCACCATGAACTCGAGCCAAACACCCTACCAGAAGCTTTTTTTCCCTTGGTCAAATAATTTTTTCTAAAGTGTTGACAATTAAGTGTTAACTAATAATTGTTGCAAACTGGTACTGCCAAAAAAATATTAGTGCATTCCTGGAACTGGGTATCGTTACACATCCTTATGCATCGTTTTCTGCCAGGACTTTTACCCAAATCACAGAAGTGACCTAGACGTCAGGGTTAGCGTTAGCATAAGGCATCAGGCAAGTGTTATTTAAATAAACTGCTGATGTACTTACAAAAATTTTCAATGCCTCGTTTTATGAGTACAGAACCTATTTGTACTACTGTAAAAGTTTGGTAGGGCATTATTATTGGGGTTATTTACGAGATACAAACTTAGATCCGATAGCGCCTGCACTAAGCCATTCGGCTGATATCTCTAAATAAGCTCTAACTTTAATAATGTTTGACCGAGGGGGAAAAAGCTTATGGGGGGTGTTTAGTTCTAGGTCATGGTGCAAAGGATCCTAGGTTGAAATTAGTCCGACCCATCCCTTTAATACTGGCCCTGTTAGAAAGGTGTCAGAATACACAGTGCATCGCAGTTTGTTGTGTATGGGGCTCATACACAGCATAGCCGCAGACGAGTAAGGGTGCCTGTGCTGACCCATCCACCGCCAAAAGCGCCAACAGTGAGCATGCAATCATCAGAACTGGACCACGGAGCAATGGAAGAAGGTGGCCTGATGGATCACGTTTTCTTTTACATCACGTGGATGGCCGGGTGCGTGTGCGTCACTTACCTGGGGAACACATGGTACTAGGATGCACTATAGG
This sequence comes from Phoxinus dragarum, assembly GCA_033366665.1. Lineage (NCBI taxonomy): Eukaryota > Metazoa > Chordata > Actinopteri > Cypriniformes > Leuciscidae > Phoxinus > Phoxinus dragarum. The sequence goes on along the minus strand of JARPMJ010001643.1, from coordinate 128,143 downwards.
AAGAAGGCAAGCCGGCAAAGGCAAGCCGGCGAAGGCAGTGTGATAATTTGGGCAATGTTCTGCTGGGAAACCTTGGGTCCTGCCATCCATGTCTTTGGCACGTTCTGTTGCAGACCACATACACCCTTTCATGGAAACGGTATTCCCAGGTGACTGTGGCCTCTTTCAGCAGGATAATGTGCCTGGCTGGCAACAAAGCAAAAATAGTTCAGGCATGGTTTAAGGAGCACAACAACAAGTTTGAGTAGATATACAGTATATACATATATTATATATTTTTGAGAATTTGGTAGTAATTGATTAATAAAAACAATGAGGTTGTGCCATACAGCATATCTTGAATTTAGTCAATTTGCTGTGCGAATCTAACAGCAGCCTCTTGAATTTACAACATAACAAGGATGTCCGATTTTTGATTTTTTTTAATCCATTTGTTACTTGCTCAAATCAACAATACTGATGTAAAATGGTGATGCTCAAAACTAAATATTTCTAAAGAATGTGGAGCAGCTGCATGCAGGAATTGAGGATACAATTATGGAAGGACAGGAGTTATGAAAGAGAAATGAGAATGGAAAGAGAGGCAGGCCAAAATGAACAGTGGACGAGACCAGCATGTTGCATAACCGCTCTGACATCTACATGCAGCCGGCTGTTCTAGGGCAGTGAGAGTCTCTCGACGGGGGAAAATGTTCCAAATCAGGGCCTTTCAGGGTGAGAATGAGTCACATGACAGCCAGTCTCAAAAATTGCCTGCTTTCATTTGGACATAAATTACTGCAGTTATAAAATGGCATATTTAGACAATGAATAAAAAAACTTTCTTCATTATTTGTTAAAGGGATCTTTTTCTTTTTTTTTCACTATTTGTTTTATAATTTAAATGCTTTTTTTTCTGAAGTCTGTATGCTGTATAACACCGAGAGGACTCAAGCTTGTAAGCAGAATACCTCCAAATTATATAACCTAACAAATGTGGACGGCGAGGACCAGCCGTCCCCTGCACATATGTCTTCAATTGGTACACCACTGGACCAAATTGTTTAATAGTGCAATGGGTCCATTGACTACAATAGAAAAATCTCCAGCTGCCCGAACTAAACAGGGAGCTGCGAGATTTGAGCAAGCTATCTTTGAGGGTGGTCCGGCCACGGCAAGACTCATGCTTTTTTTTTTTTCTCCCATTGCTAGGAGGCCTTCAGGACCTCAGGATCCAACACAATCTTGGGTCGGGGGCCCTGCGGGTGCGGGTAGCATTTAGCCGGACATGAGCGACGCTGGGTATCAGCCGCAGGGCGGGGCTGAGAGACCTGAGGCGCTGGTTCTAGGTTGCGCGGCGTTCATCTGGGTCGTCTCAAAGCTGAGCTGGAGCGTCTGGGCAGGAAGTGCCACATAGCTTGCACCGACTTCTGTGCTTCGGTGAAGCGCTCCGAGAACCCCTTCACAGCTGGGCCGAAGAGGCCAGTGCTGGAGACTGGTGAGTCAAGGAACACCGTTCTGTCTGCCTCTTTGATGTCGGTGAGGTTCAGCCAAAGGTGGCGCTTGAGCACGATCAGGTTAGCCATACCTCTGCCAATAGCTTGAGCAGTAGCCTTCGTAGCGCGCATTGCTAAGTCCGTGGCACTGTGTGTCTCTGAACGACTCCGGGTCCAGGCCAGACTCATCCATAGTCTGGAGAAGTTTGGCATGGAAAACCTGCAACAGCGCCATGGTGTGCAGGGCCGAAGCAGCCTGGCCGGAAGCGGTAAAAGCGGGTTGTTCCTTGTCTGAAAAATTGCTCTTTTAGAAAACTGTGTTTCGCAATGACGAACACACAGCAGCAGATAAATTATATTGCGTAGTCGCCGGATGGCCTCAGGAGAACGCCGACAGAAGAGAAGCGGCTTCTCGAAGTGAAGGTGCTGGTCCGCTGCAGGTAAGACTCGTTCTAGCTGCTTTGGCTTGATTCGACGGCGATAGCTTCGTTGAGGAGACAGAGACTAGAAGGTCGCTGAAGGATATTAAATCTGATGCTATGGCGAAATGGTCGGCTTTTATAGCGTCACATCCCATTCTGGCGGGCTCTGATGCGCTAGCTCCTGATTGGTTCGTGCGTCTGAGCCACTTCGCCATTGCTGCAGCACAGCCAATGGGCAAGCTAGACGCTCTGCTGGTGCTTGTTGTGCAGCTGCACTGTGTTTTAAAATATAAGCTTCAATATTCTTGAGGAAAGGAGTTTCCCCACTGCGTATTAGCTACGCAATACGATTTGACCGTTCTCGAAAGAATCACATCTCTAGCGCAAGAGCCCTAGAGCCCCCTTTAAAGTTCAGATACAAGTCAATGCACAGAATAGCAAGTGCATGATTTATAAGTAATTATAAAAATTAAATAAATGTAAGTATTTTCTTATAATGCAGTATATAGGTCATTAGGAGTCTTTATGAATGTAACGTAATTAGATGTTATGGGAAGAAGGAGACAGGAACCTGCGAACATTCAACAAACTTTAAACCTTTTTAATGAAACTAATTGTGTCCAGATTAAGTAAGAGTGTGATGTTTTAACGAGTAATGAAATTAACAAAACAATAATCCAGGATCACCAGTGATCCTTGCCGATCAAGGGGTTTTAAAGGACATCCTCCTCTGATGTTATGGGTAAGCAGTTTGGAATGGTGATCAGCAGAGGTCAAGCAGATGCTAATGCTTCTCAGGGGAAAGACAGGCTGTGAGGAATGTTACATCTGAAAGGTTGGTTTCCTAAAACCCTGCGCTCTGCTGTAGATATGCTGTATCCTGCAAAACAAAAACAGGGCTCATGCCTACCGTTAAGCGTGAACTGAAGACTGCATAATAGAACCATTATATATTACACGTTTGGCCATGTATGTGAAAATATCTTAAAGGTGAAGGTGTGTGTGTGTGTGTGTGTGTGTGTGTTTTAGTGCTTTTTTTTCTTTCACCCATCCCAGTTTAGACTCAACTTTATGTGTAGGTTTTTGTGCTATCCAATATGTCAGGTTCCTCAAATCAGTGACTCAAATTTGTGTCTGGGTTAGGATTACATGTTTGTCTAAACCAAAGAGGTGTATAATGCGAGAGCTATACCTTAGCATTTCGATTCAATATCACTGGCGGTTGTCCTGCACACGGGTGGGTACTCGACGGGTGAACCGCTAATATTTGATAATATTGGAATAATATTTACGTTGTCATTTGCGGTGCGGGTCAGGACTCAATAGGCATGGGCGGACTACGGGTCCAATTGTCAAGACTATTTGACTCAGTTTGGTATCGTAGGCAGAAGCTTTCAAACACTGCCATGCTTATTTGTGTTCAAGCTCTGTAGTCTGAAGAACGCCAAATATTTATAATTAATACGCGATTTGTAGCGCTGAGCATTGTAGCCTATCGTGCTGCAACTGAAGTGATTGACAGCTTCAGTCATTATAAAGGGAGCGCTCTTTGCTCCCTTTCTCTATATAATCACAATTTGAATAAGGTTTTTTTTTTTCATGCTGGACCAATGCCCACATATACACTACGAAGTTTCAGGAGAGACAACTACATTTAAATGCAAAGTGAATCCACTAAAATATCCCCGATATTATATGACAGTGGCTCATATTTGGCTATATGTTGTTTTAATTTTTGGAGACCGTCTGTATAACCTATGGTGTGATTTATGCTCATTTGTTCTAAATAGCCTGCATGGGAAGGCTGCTCACATGATGCAGATGTTTGTATTGTTTATGACGGATGCAGGTTATCTTTTTTTTCTGTTAATTGTTACCATGTTGGTCTACATGTCTATTTTTCTTAAATGTCTATTTTTCTTCACCTCTAAATGCCTAATGTTGGTTTGATTGCACCTGTTACTTGAGAAAATAAATAAAGAATTGTCTACCAGATGTAGTAGATTTAATGCAGGTGCGGTCCGGGTTGCAGTCTTTGTAAACGGGTCGGGTTGAGTACGGAATTAAATAAATGCTGTTGTCAGATAACGGGTCGGGTGTTCTGTGCAGGTTTACCAAACATGACCCGTGCAGGACACACCAGAAGTAAAGGAAAAATACATCTAAGGAAACAAATTATGCATTGTCCTGCATTATAGCACATGGTTTGCTATTGTTATGAAATATTTTGTGTAAACCTTCTTGATTATTATCTTGTTTTTTAGGATGTTGATTCTCTGGAAAGATTGTTTAATCATGCATTCTAATCGCTCTCAACCTTTCATTCTAGATGTTCATGTTGGGAGGGATTCGTGCACCTCAGCCGTGGCAGGACTAAGTGCTCCCACGTCTTGCTGGTAAGAAAAGTGGTTTGTGTGTAATATCAACTTTATTTAAAAATCAAATGCAGTTGTATATCAAATAAAACGTATTGCAATTAAGGCAGTTTTTAATATTACAATTACATTTCTTCTCCAATTCGGTGTTGAAATCTAATCAATTAAATACATCTTATTTTCATGACAGATATCATGACAGCCACTTATTGGGTACACCTGTTCAACTGCCTGTTAACGCAAATATCTAATCAGCCAATCACATGGCTGCAACTCAATGCTTTTAGTTATGCAGACACGGTCAAGACGATCTGCTGAAGTTCAAACTGAGCGTCAGAATGGGAAAGATATGTGATTTTAGTGACTTCAAACGTGGCATGGTTGTTGGTGCCGGATGGGTTGGTCTGAGTATTTCAGAAACTGCTGATCTACTGGGATTTTCACACACAACCACCTTTTGGGTGGTGAGTGGCAGTTCTGTGGCTGAAAATGCCTTGTTGATACCAGAGGTCAGAAGAGAATGATCAGACTGGTTCGAGCTGATAGAAAGGCAACAGTAACTCAAATAACTACTCATTACCACTAGGTATACATTAGGTATTCAGGAGAACATCTCTGAACGCACAACACATCAAACCTTGAAGCAGATGGGCTACAGCAAGCTTGGGCCCTAATAATCCTTACAAAAACAATAGGGCCTTTGCCCTTTCAGGGCTTAGGCCCTAATAAATAATCCTTAGGAAAACAATGGGGCTTTTGCCATTTCAGAGCTTGGGCCCTAATAATAATAATCCTTAGGAAAACAATAATGCCTTCACCCTAATAAAAATGCATCGGCTACCCGAGACAAACAACCTAAAGCTAATAAGATACAGTGGCCCAATGTTGCTCAGTCATCTTTAAAATAAAATAAACATACTGTCAGTTCACAAACAGGTTAATTACACACATTCTCACACTGTAAAAAAATAACAACGGTAAAGTACTGTCAGCAGAGACGCCAGCAATTTACTGTAATTTTACAGTATTCATACTTTATTACCGTAAAATGGAATACAATATAATTCTGTATTTTATTGTATGTATGTATGTATGGTACATATAAAAAAACAGATGCAGAAAGATCACAAAGGGGCATCAAGCAGCACATGCATTTCATTTGTATTGTTCTTTGAATATTTTTTGTTTTGTTGTGGTTTGCAAAGTTTTTGTTACCTGACCCCCAGTTCTGCTAGACTTTTTTTGCCCATCAATTACCTAGCTGGGAGGAAGATTTTTGATCACAAGCCTGACATGAAGTAAAGCAGGTCTGTAAACAAAAACCTCCTAGTCAGCTGGTTGAATGCTGGGCAAAAACTGACCCTATGAGCTGGGCCCCCTCAGAGGCCAAGCCCACAGGTTCCACAGTTCAGGTCGAGGGTGAAAGATAGAGCCCTCTGCTTGGGACAGAAGGTCCCTCCTGATGGGGAGCTCCAGAGGAGGCCCGTTGAGGAGAGACACTAGATGGATGAACCAAACCCTTTTGGGAACCAAGCCATCAGCGTTTTTTTTTTTTCTTTTCTTTTTTTTCTTTTTTTTTGTGCTATTTTATTAAAAAGTTTTCACATGTAAATCAACAATAATTACAATTTTAACAACATTTCAAGTGTAATCTTTCTTTGTAAAAAAGTATACATTTTATCATACGTATTTCAAAGTTAAGGATTCATTAGTTTGAATATTGGAACAAACACTATAATAACAACTTAGTTGATAATTCAATATACCTACTTTACTTTTGACAAAACATCACATACTATATATTTAACATATGAGCAGAAATTGGTGAACAAAAGCTTATTTGATGTGACAGTAGTCTTTTTTACAGTAAAAACGTTATAATCTATCCAAAACTAATCAACGAAATCTTGTCTAAACATTCATATTTAGTTTTTATGATAGCATGAATGTTAATTTGCAGTTTAATACGTTCCTTATACGATGACATTTTATTTAAACATATTCCAGTCGATTTTTACTCATCTCAATATAGCAATATAGTTTGCTAAAAGCTAAACTATAGATGTGTTCATGTAAAATAACATGTTTACTAATGTAAGAGTTAGGGATGGCGAAAACTAAAAAAATTCTTGACCGACCACCGAGCCTCATTAGCCGGTTGAAACCGGTAAACCGATTAGTTTAAAATATGCTACGCTATTTGAAATAACAGCCATTTCGAGCCGTGCCTGCAATTTCGCAACTCTGTCGCATCTCTCTGCCGCTCTGCCTCCCGCTCACACACACCCCGAGGAGCTTGTATGTAATCGGAGGACAAATGGCTCCTTAGCTTTGAAATGGTTTTGTACAAGGTGATCGCGTTGAAAATAAAGGCGTTTGTTAGAAGCTCATTTGAAACATTGCCGCGGCTCATTTAAGAAAATGACAGCTACGAAGAGACGCCGCTTTAGCTTATCTGTTACCACTGAAATAGATGTAATGTATTTCCATATTTAAGCACTGTATCACACAAGTTGCAACTTACATCTGTGTCATTCTTTTTGGTGAAATGGTCCCACACACTACTTTTCTTTGCACGCTTCATCCTGTCGTCTGCCCTGGCTCTAACCTCGAGTGTTTTAGCCTGTAGCCTTTACTTTTCGCAAACCTTGTGAGCGCGCGAACCCAAACGCTGTGACCTCGCACCAAATGTTTTTATTGGTTTATTAAGTACAAACAGGCGAGTTATGAAAAATTGAGTGCGAGGGATTTGTTCACTTCACACAAAAAGATCTTGGAATGAGATGGCTAACTAGTAGTGTTTAGTCCACTGTCTATAATAGCCTAATTTAGAGATCACTTTTTTTTTTACAGACTACCGACAACTTTGATCGATTAACGTTGATGCGGTCAACCATCGATCAAACGGTCATCGGTTAACATCCCTAGTAAGAGTGTGAATGAACGGCACAGACATACTACAGCACGCGTCTGTGCCATTCATTCATTCACACAGACACGCGATTCATAACAATCTTTTTGCAGTTTACAGACACTATTACATATTGCGATTAGAACAAAGCATATAAGAATAAAGTATTTAGCCTGCCTATCCCTCAGCTGGATCCGTTGCTCCTCGAAGTGAAACAAACCAGCACTGAGGTAAACTATTCCCAGGATTTTTATTATGATAGTATTATTCCTCACAGCGTAGCCAGACCACGTAAAGTACATGAGTCTGATTAAACTCGGGTGTGTTTTCCAGCTGATCCAGCTGATGTGGGCGTTGCATGTATTGCCTCCGATAATTTGCGTTTGAATAGCACGGGCTCTCCGTTTGCGTGGTCACATTAAAACTTGATGAGTTATAATGAGAACGACAGACATCTCTTTCTTTTCATACAGATTACATAGACAGAGAATATTAGTTTTTTATATAAATTAATTAATTTAAAAGAAGATAATTCAAGCTCCATGCCTGTGTGCCTGTATGTCTGCATGAGTGTGTTCGCTGAGTTACAGTTCATTTTCGGACGCGTTTAAGAATGGACTTCACTGACAGAGAGAAGGCAGAATTCGCATCATATTTATTCTTCTTTATTTGGCAAAAAACACAACACTGTTTTTATTGTGATAAAAAAAAAAAAATACACTCAACAGGAACGAATGATGTATAACACTTATATGTAAGATCAAAATCAACAGAGTATTTTGATTCTCTTTTGCGAATAACCGACTCCAGGGGGTTAAGTATCCGCACCCGACCTGCACCCGATGGTCAAATTACAATTATTTTTGTGTGATGATAAATGGATGATCATCACCTTCAATAGTGGAGAACAACGGTTGATGCGCGCATCTCTAATGGTAACATAATACACTGATGAATGAGCGCTGCTTTTAAATTAACATTTCTTTAAAACTAAATTTATTTGACAGAGTTTAATTTTCTTAATGGCATAAACAGGCTTTACTCCCTTGAAATTTAAACTGGAATGTCACTTTTTCTGTCACTGCGACTTCACGAACAGGCGAACACATGCACAGACAAATACATTTTAGACATGCTCATATTTTAGAGAATGTTAATATTTTCGTTAATAATGATTTATCATATCCACCCGCGACCCACCCGAAATTAATCAGAAATGTTATTTTTATTTCTTGACCTGCCCGATCCGCGGACTATCTGCAGTGCCAGCGGATATAACCGCGAACAGCACATCACTAATGCCCGCATCAACATATAATCCCAAACCACACCTAGAAAAGTGCTCCTGTGTAGTGGAGAAAGCTCACTCTTCTTGGCGTTTAGCAGTAACCGCTCTTTCATGTGGGCGAGAATGACATCTCGATGCGAACCGCCAACTCATGTGATTGAGCTAGAATTAACCAATCGTCGATGTAGCTCATGATGCGAATACCCTGCAGATGCAGTGGCACCAGAGCTGCATCTACACATTTCGTGAAAGTGTGGGGTGATACAGTAGTGCTAGGCCGAACGGAAGAACTCGATATTGGTATGCTTTGCCCCCGAAAGCTAACCTCAGGAACTTACTGTGATATGGAAGGATGGAAATGTGGAAGTATGCGTCCTTGAGCTCTATCGTGACAAACCAGTCCTCGGATCTGATCTGTGGCACGATTTGTCTCAGTGTTAACATTTTGAACTTTAGCTGCATAACTGACTCGTTTAGAACTCTCAGATTCAAAATGGGACGCTACCCCCCCATCCTTCTTTGGACCGATGAAATACCGACTGTAAAACCCGGTGTCCCTGCTGGAGGGAGGTACATGTTCTATGGCCCCTTTCTCCAACATGGTTTTCACTTCTTGTTCCATTACCAGAACCTGCTCGGGGCCCACCATGGTGGATAGGACCCCCATAAACCTGGGCGGGCGAGACCCAAACTGTATTTGATAACCCTTTTCTATGGTCTGCAGGACCCAACGAGAAATATTTGGCAGTGGATGCCACGCAGTCAAAAATTCTACTAGAGGTACCAGCCTTTCGAGACTGTATACTGAGGTGTTAACCGCCACACTCTGTTTTTGAGTGGCACGGTGTGAGGAGCAGGCTTTAGATGTTTGGGGCTGCTCCCGCTCAGCAGCCCTGGAGACATGAGTACAGCGGGAGAGGAGTTTCTGAAATGCAGCCGCATGCTTAGCTGATTCCTGAAACCTCTCAACCGAGTTTAAGTGTTGTCGAAGAGGCCAGAGGGAGAAATAAGAGCATCCATTAAAAAGTTCCTATCTTTTTCTTTAATATTGCTCATATTCAACCAGATATGTCTCTCAGTGACCACCAGGGCTGCCATAGACCAGCCGATAGTTTTAGCCATCTCCTTGGCGGCCCTGATAGACAAATCTGTATAATATACCCCTGTCCTCATCAAGATCTCCTAACAGTTTGCCCTTGTAATCCTGCAGCAGTGACATGGTATGAAGGCATGCTGCAGCCTGACCAGCCGCTGAATTAGCCTTACCCGCCAAAGCTGATGTTACTCTAACTGGCTTGGTGGGTAATGCCTTGAGGAAAGATGCTGATTTAGGGGAGAGATAGCTCGCAAGCATCTCTTCCACCTTTGGCATCTCCCTATAACTGTGCTCTTTATAGTTTGTGTACTATAAACTCTACATGAAACTGGTTTCTCCCACAATCTGTACACCTCTGTGTGGAGAACAGGGAACAACAGAAGGCCCCGGCGTTGAGGTTGTGAACGAGATGGTAGGAAGTGTTTGTCCAGCTTGCTTTTAGAACGAACGTCCTACTTATCTGCGGGCCAATCGATGCTTAATCTTTCGACCGGTCTCGTTACAACATCAACAAGCTCCTCAAAAGCATGACACTGAGGTGGCGAATCCTCAGTATCTCCTACTTCGACACTAACAACATCTAGTTCCTTGGAACTTCGGTGCCTCAATTGGGGCGGAAGTGACCGCAGCACGTGCTTTCAAACCCTGAGAAGGCACTGGATCTATCAGGTGAAGGCAGAGATAAGGTTGGGCCCGTCTCTAACCCCGCTGACAAATCCATTTGCGAACGCCAAGTCTGAAGCCTTCGCTGTGCCTCAGCAGCAGCGGGACCTGAGCCTTGGGGAACCCGGGCCTGAGCGTCCTCGCTAAAGAACACCAGGCGGGATCGGATGTTGTGCAACTGCCTCTCTGATGTCATCATGTAATCTCCTGAGAAAAACGGTGTGCCCTTCTGTAGTGCATGGATTCTTAAAGTTATGCAGTTTCCTCAAACATTGTTAAAAATATGAATGTTTGCTCTCAAATCTTAACCCTCTGGGGTCGGCAATCACGCCGGCGTGATTTGTGCGATTTTTTTCACATAGCAGCTAAATAAACGTAAAATACTCCGTAATTTATGGTCATACAGACTTAATAAATACGAAAAAAGAATCTGTGAGATGTCTACTTTTTTATGTGTCCACTTACAATCAAAACAAAACGTTGTGCTTTTGTAAAATAAAGAAATTAAACAGGGTGTGCTTTCTGCCTCTTCGTCTCGTGAACTTTTTTTTCTTGAGGACGTCTCTAAACATAAACAAAACTCAGCGAATACTTGTCACACATTTATGAGCTATATATCTTTATAAACATTTAAGTCTGTAGTTTTAAATTATCTGATTCAAAACGAAAACAAATATTCTCTGTTTAAGGCCCTGTTTACACGAGAACGCTCGCGGGTGAAAACGTAAAAATATTTTATCGGATGTGCCTTTCGTTTACACGGCGACGGCGTTTTTGGGGCTTAAAAACGCAAAAAAAGTGAAACCACCCTCCAGAGTGGAAATCTTAAAAACGCTCCACCGTCGCACTCCTTTCTAAAGGGTAAAAACGCAAAATTCTGCTAGACAGTGAAGGCACCGATCACCGGCACACAGTGCTTCACATTGCCACCTAGCCGCCTGGAGTGCACACTACATCGAATTTCACACACTTGCGTCATCATATGCACTCAGATTCCCCCCCATAACGCTCGTCTAAACGCAGAATAAAAAGTGATAACGCAATGCCACTTTTGCGTTTTTTCTTTGTAATTTGTATAAAAACCAACAAATATCCAGTTTCTCTAACGCTTGCTCATTAGTTTTAATGTGACCACACCCACACGCGCAAAATATATTGACATGCAAATCTTCCACACATCACGTGAACACGCGCTCAAAACAATGCACCGAACTTCATCAATCCTCTGTTGTCGTCGAGTTTGGAAGACACGCTGTGAGCTAATATTTGAATTTCCTTCAGAAGAAGAAGAACGCGATTTGAAGACAAGAAAGATTTTAAGGTAAGAAATAATTCTGAATTATTTCAGTTAGTGTTATTGTTGCATAAACTTCACATTGCAGTCGAACTGTTGCTCGATGCTTCAGTGAATGTCCTCTGCTCGCGCTGTGTGTTTGAAATTGAGGATGGATAACCGAGCCCACATCAGCGCGATAAGGCATTGAACATTTTAAATTTAAAACAGCTTATTATGTAGGTTGCCAATGTCCCTGATGCTTTCACTTGATTCAAACGTTCGTTTTTGTGAATAAAATACATGTCAAATATTACCATAACATCTGTCTTCCTGTGTGTGGAAATTTGTTTATGTAGCCGTGACAACAAAACACGTGCATGCGCGCTGATGCGCTCATCTGTGGACATTTCCGAATGCCTTCCTACAGTTGCTTAATAAAAGCGGGCTTTCCACACAAACAAACGTACATGTGTCATTAGTATGAGGAAAAAAATGGGATTTTAACTGCCGGGTTCGGACAGAAAAATTCGGCCCGATCCGCAAAATGCACCAAACATAGGCTTCATGTTTTTACTCCAATCTCATTTCATAACGTCATATCGATTGACATATGATAATCAATATATTTTTCTCTAGTGTAGTGTTACTGAAGTGTTCCTTTTTAACGATGCCTGCTATACTATTGTTATTATTATTTTATGCAGCCCTGCACCTACAAGGCACAACAAACCTGGTGTTCATTATATATATATATATATGTGTGTGTGTGTGTGTGTGTGTGTGTATTTTGTAAATTTTAAAAAGCAATTTTAACCAGAACAAATCTAAAATGTAGGCTATTCCCAAAAACGTGCAGCCCTAGTTTCTCTTGACATCAGCATGTTCACAGCTTTTATTTTATTGTATTTCTTTAGGTACCAGTCCTGTTGACTTCAACATGAGCAGAACATGGTAAAGTGAAAAATCAAACATCTTGGAAATGATTTAAATGAAATTTAGTTCAGTGTGTTAAAAAAATAATGTGCTTTTTTTTGCCATTTGTTGTGTATCTTTGGATTATGTTGTGTTGTAAATAAATCCAAACAATCAAAAAGCCATTCTTTTTTAAATCTCCTCATTCTTTATTCAAAATTCCTCATAATGATAGTGCCTGAGAGCTCCTAATAGGGCCATTATGGGAGGTTCTTTGTCTCTTTCAGATGTGAAACACTCAATATTCATGGGTGGTTTACGCCTACTCGCATAAAGCTTTCTTACACAAGACATGTCTTACAAATTTTAAATCAATATATTGTTTTATCTAAATGAGTAGTCAGGATGATTTTCACATAGTTTTGGAGCAAATAGTCTAGGCTATGTGATACAATTTTCAAAAGTCTTGTGAAGAAATAATAATTTTTGTCATTTTCACAAACCACGTATAAATGTTATTATCTCAAAACTACAAAATTTTGCATGCATGCTGCTGACATATTTTTATAGCAGAGTTTGTGCTGAATGCAGTGTAATAAGACTTTAGCCATGAAAATGTCACAAGTAACAGAAATAACCACAAATGTTAGAGCATGTCAGAACCTCCAGGACCCAGAAAACACCTCAGACCCCAGAGGGTTAAAGTCCATAGTCTAATAAGTGGTCAAAACTTGACAATGAGCTCTGGGTAATGACTAACATAGTGATGTTTGGGCTTCAGTGGATGATTAGGAAAGGCTTGCTTTAGGCAATGCAAATATTCATTGATGATAACTCTCAGATAGGCTATCGGACTGGTTCAAATGGCTGGTGCACAAATAATCTCCACAATTTCTCTAAGTTGTAATACCAACTGCCATATTTCATTGTCACCTGGATGTTCTATTTTGTCTCCAATCTAGATGGGCAACATTCTGAGCAAACAGCAATTTTGAAAGTTTTCCACCCCCTCTATTGACCTCACAGGGTTTGTCATTAGCATCTTTACCAAGATACTCAACTGATTTGTTTGCCGATTCAACAAGAGATATCTGAATTGTTTATTCACCTTAACAAAATGGCTAATGTACAATGCCAGATCAGAGGATACAGTACCCTCAAAAAGATCATGGCCAAGACAAAGAGGTAACCCTGGCTGACATTCAATGTGAGTGTATTAAATAGGGCCGGGACTCGATAAAAAAAAAAAAATCTAATTAATTAGAGGCTATGTAATTAATTAATCGAAATTAATCGCATTTTAATTGCATATAAATATTTGACCTGAGAACAGTGAGAAGTAATTTTTTTTCACATGGATTTTTAGTATACCATTGAATAATGACTGAATACATAAGCTTAAGCAACAAAATATTGTTTATTTTTGTTCAACCAAGTCCAGCAGACCAGTGCTATTTTTGCCATTAAGTGTAGCAATAGCCGTTCCGAATTCCTTGTTGCATAGCTTGCACACAACCATGCTCTTATCGACGCTTCCATCCGTTCGTTTTTTATAACAAAATGTCCCATCCACGGGGCCAACCAAAGCGGTCTCGTCAGCTTATTTGTTCATGTTCACTGTGGTTTGTTGTTGTCTGAAGTTATCGTTTAGTTAGAACTGTCTATGGAAGTTATGAACGCTAGTTGGTGCTCCAGTATAATCGGTCCGCCTAAACTCATCCAGTGAGAAACGTTCCGCGGTGCAAAAATAAGTGCGATTAAAATGCGTTAAAAATGTTTAACGCGTTATTTTTTTGTGTAATTAATTCATCTTAATTAACACGTTAAAGTCCCAGCTCTAGTATTAAATAAAGAGTCAAATTTAACACCTCCGCTGGCTGAAGACTGTCCAGCACTGGTCTGACCGTGATCACTGTATGACTGTATTGAGCAGTTATTGCCTTGCATAAGAGGATGTGCATGGAATTCTTCTCTGGTGATCTCACAATATCTGCAGAAGTGTAAACTCTTGCTAAAATTCTCAACAAAGCCTCCTATGTTATGTGAGCCCAAGTTGTCCCCTGCAATGGCACACTAAGGCTGCGTTTACACTTGGCATTAACATGCAACCTGTATCTGGATGTTGTCCAAATACACATTGAAAAGACAAGTGTAAACGCGTTTCTGATCGGAATGTTATCCGATCAGCTTGTCCAGTTTCGGAGGTAGTCGAGGACGCATTGTGATCGAATCTCAGTGTAATGTAAACGCAATCCAGCCATCGTGTCTGCATTCACAGGTGGACGTCATATAAATCCCCGCCCAGTCTCCCCGCGTGGCTGTCAGAAAATAATGGCCAGACGTAGTTTAGAAAATAAATTCAATTTATTTGAACCTTACAATAAACGTCAATATTTAAAACAGTTTATTTAGACTTCACGTGTGTGTCAATTTTAATTTTAATTGTGCAACATTATCTGAAGAGGCGATCGCCTGTACAATCACAGCTGTGAGGTATGAGATCTTAATGAAGAGCGTGCGCTGCTTTGCCAGAGGAATAATAGGAATAAACATTTTATTTTTGTATGTTTTAAATGTTGAATGTTTTTTTTATGATTATTTATTTATTAATTTTTTGCAAGGTTAAACATGGTCCACATGAGACCACCATTAACTATATACAGGACCAGGGTTTGCTTTGAAAAAAAAAAAAATAATAATAATAAGAAGAAAAAAATAAAATTAATTAATTAATTAATTAATAACATTAAACATAGATGAATAAGTTAGGGGAATGATTAACGTTAGCACAGCTCTAGGATTTCCACTGCTCCTTAATAACACTCCGAAACATTCAGGACCTACGAGCTAACGAGTTATTATATGAGATATTTTTGTAACCAATTCAGTCCAGGCCTTAAGTGTCTTTGGTTTAGATTTGTTGATTCTCGCTGTAGAGAGCTCTAGTAGTGCAATATATTTAGTTTCTAAAAGCCATAGTTTGGCTGCTGGGACCGTAGGCTCATGCCAGATCTTAAAAATTATAAATGTTGAATGTTTTTATTGTTTCAGCATGTTTATTAATCTCCCATTTCTGTTAGTCATTACATGCTTACCCTTAAACCCCGATGATCGATGATGTGACTTAACCATGGTTATTTTTGTATGATCAACTCTGGAAATATTCCTTCATTCAAAAAACGTAATTTGATTTAAGGATGGAGATTGCACAGGAAAGTTAAGTGAGTGAGTGAAATCAATTGGGACATTGCTTAATTTGTATAATCTTTACTCTTATTGGTGTCGTGCTACTGACCTAATTTAAATATTATGCAGGAAACAGAAATCCGATCGGTTATCCAGATACAGAGGCTACTTAATATGAACAAATGTAAACGCACAGTGTCCTGATTAGCAAATGATCCGATCTGCTTGATCGGATCATGGTGATCGCATGTTAATGCCAAGTGTTAACGCAGCCAAAGTTGCCTGAATCATAATCATACACAAGTAGTTTGTTAAGGCTTGGTTTGTAGGGAATTACAAACCTGCGCACATATATTCAAATGCGCATAACTATAGAATTAATTCTTAATGCGCATGTAAGCGTCATCAGCGTTTCTCACAGGTTTGCTTTGCATTTAAAGTTTTTTGTAGAGAGAACGATGTTGTCTTAGCGGCCTCTAATTTCATAACTAATGATCGTTGCGACGGAAGTGAATCAATCAAAACTAACTTTAGCTGGAAAATATCTTTATTCAAGAACCGCTATAAAGCCAAAACAACCTGTTAATTGTCACCCCCCTTTTTTTGAATAGACACGAAAATGCACATTCCGAACTTAAATGTTTGTAATTCAAGAATGCTTATATAGACATAGGATTGGTCTTGTTTTAAAGAAGACATTTGTCAGATTTTTGTAGAAGTGAAAATTAAGAAAGTGAAAAAGAAAAAAAGTTATAGAAGTTTGAGTTTATGAAAATGTACAAAATAAAAAAATTAATTATTCATATTTTATAAAAATATATATTTTTCAAAACCTGAGCGACTATAAAACTGCAAGAAAATCAAAGCGAAAAATCATAACAAGTTGTGTTTCAAATTTTAGGTTGATATCTCAAAAAATTAGCTTTCAGTAAGATTTTGTTTGGGCGCAGTACCAAACTTTTTCACTAGACTCCATTACTGCCCATATAAGGACGCCTCCTTTTCCATATGCGGGTTTTCTTTATATTTAAAACATTTTCAGACCTATTTTTCTAAAATAATTGAATGGATGCTATCTTTTGAACTCTTGGCATGAAAACAAACTGAGGTTTCTACCATTCTTTTATGATTTTTCATGTTCATCACTATTTCAAAATAAAGGTCTGAACACGCCCTAGGAGTATGAAAATATTCTTGTAGCAAATTGATAAATTACAGCTTCTCTGAAAATCAGTCACCAAATATGAAAACTAAAGACTGTAAGCTTTCAAATGATATATAGTTTGTCAAGATTCGTTTAGGTTTAGTATAGGATATTACTATTTTAAATATGTAATGACTTTGGGCCCACCGGTGGGCCCAGTGACAGTAAACAGGATCACTGTAAAGCCGCTTTGAAACGATCTACATTGTTAAAATCGCTATATAAATGAAGATGACTTGACTTGACACTGATTGTTCGTAGGCCAGAGGAGAACTGGCCCCCGACTGAGCCTGGTTTCTCCCAAGTTTTTTTTCTCCATTCTGTCATCTAATGGATTTTGGTTCCTTGCTTCTGTTGCCTTGGATTTTGGCTTGCTTAGTTGGGGACATTTAACATTCAACAATATTATTGATCTGCCTTACTTCAGGTGGACAATGACGCAATTTTCTTCAAGAAACAAACTTTGTTGTATTATTTTCATGTTATCACTGTGAAGCTGCTTTGATACAATCTGTGTTGTAAAAAGCGCTATATAAATAAAGGTGACTTGACAAAGTTCCCTTATAGACGTTTCCATTCGACAGGGTAACGCCATTGAGCTCAAGATCTGTAAGGTATTTGACAAGGGAGCCCATAACCAAGTCCTGACCAAAATACTTTAACTCCTGTTCTCTACATAAAAGAACAAGCTGCATGTGACCAGTGCTTGATCTAATCTATTGTGATACACTGCGAGTATCTTGTGTTTTTTTCTTCTCAGATCCATGTGGATTGACCACTTCAAATGCAACCTGATTCCTCAAGCTCAATGATGAGCTCTCTGTCTGAAATAACACATTCTCTGCATTATGTCTGCCATCCCACACGTCCCGAAGAATATCCTTAGATCCAATACTGGAGTGTACTTGTTTATATTGTTCCCACACTGACTCACAATGAAAAAGAGATTGGACTGTTTGTTTAATGGGAATATACTGAGCAAAACACTATTTGCCTGCCTCATTTTTACCAAGACAGATCTGAACTGGCTCAACGCAATTTAAGCTATTCTTGAAAAAGTTTTTTTTCTTTTCTGGTCAGTAATTTTAAGGTAATTTACAGGTCTTTATATAGGTGAATGTAGACATATTTATATAGGTCAAACAAAAATGAAATTGAGAGTGGCCACACATAAATATGCCGTTCACACTAAAAACTTGTTGTATGGTAAGGCATTAATGAGGGAAACGCTACGTTTTGGTTGAAGCAGAGGAGGAAGCAGGATCCAAGTGCAGTAGTCTTTTATTAAATAAACTCAAAACTTCACAAAATACAAACTCGGACTCAGACTTGGGAACAGAACAACCACCATAGTGCAATAATAAGAACTGACAAAAACTGAACTAAACACAGGGCTTAAAAACAAAGACAAACAAGCTTAATAAGATAACATGGCTAATAGGAAACACCTTGGCAGACTAATAATCATTAAACATAACAAGGGACTGCAAAACATGGAACAAGACTGGGGAACACAGGTTGAAAACATCACAGGTGGTTTATGGTGACAGCTCCGTTAAAATTACTATTCAACGTTATAATCTATATATGTTTTTCTTCATTATTTTTTTTATATTATAAATAATATATATATATAATAATAATTATTAATAATTATTAATTAATTATATAATTTTTTATTTTATTTTTTAATGGCACTTACTAAAATGTTTAATTTGTGCAGGAGCTGGCTGGTTATAGCCACTCCTAGTGATTAATCAGCTGTTTTGATGATCCACTGATTTAAAGAATGTTTGGGTGAACAAGAGATAATTGAAAGGTAACAAGGTTGTTTAATAAATAAAACGGAAACAAAGCCAGCAGGCAAGACAGCGTGCAACACACAAACAATACCAGACACTAGATTGGCATCTGTGATGAATGTGAATAGTGTCCATGGTGACTGATCAGTGGCGGGAAACACAGACAAGGAAACGCATGTGAGGAATGAAAACAAACTAAAAGTCTGGATATAAGTATAAGAACTGAAAATAACTAAACATAATGGTGACATTACTCCCCCCTCCGGCAATGCATGGCCTCGCGCCGTAACAGAACCGAGGGAGAACTGGAGGGGGTTCTGGAGGTGGACGAGGTGATTGGAGAGAGGCTGAAATGACAGGATGGTGAAGGGATGACTACGATTCCCTGGTGGTGCTGATGAAAGGAGCATCACTGCACTGCAGTCCAGTGCCGACAGCCCACAATGGAGGAGAGGGAGGAAGGAGACCTGGTGGTGAAGAGGCTGACGGCAGCTGGGGAACGACCGACGGAGACTCGGCAGATGGATCCATCGGCGCAGACGGAGAGCCGATGGACTCAAGCAACGTCGCTGACTCTGGAGATCTCGGTGACGAACGCTGAAGGTGAAGCCAGAGTACCTGAGGGCTGAGGCGTAGCTGGTGTGATGGAGGACAGAGGTGACACCAAGGGGAAGGAGGAACCTGCTGCAGCCATAGGGGTGGAGGAATGGAGCGTAGCGGATGGACCGCAAGTCTGTTGTGGAGGCAGAGTGATGACTGACCAAGGGGCCGTAAGTCTGAGGGTATCCGGCGGAGCCGCAGGTGGGAGGAGCCAAGACGGAGCCGACAGGCCGAGATGAAGTGAAGAGGACCGAGGGTGAAGGTAGAGCCGCGGGATCCTCATGCACAGGGATTGCCCGGAGACGGCACAGGGCTGTAGACACATCCAGCAGCGGTGGGGCTGGAGAACTGGCTGAGCTTCGACGGAGATGAAAGGTTACAAGGTTGTTTAACCCTTGTGCATTTTTCAAATTCACTACTCTTTCGTTATGTCCGTGGCTGAAAACAGCCACTACTTTAAACTGCTGTAAAAATTTATCAGATAGATATTTTTTTCCATTTTTTTTTCCATAAATCTATTAATCAACCTCAGTCCTGATCAAAACTACTAAATGTTTCAAAACAATTCAGGATTTTATCTCTTCAATAGCCAAATTCATAAATGATGTCACTGATTTGGGGGGAAAAAACACTAAAATGACTTATTTTCAATATAAAATGTGATTGTGGACTGGATTTTTTTAACCTTTTATCACAGTCTTGGACATGTCAAAGATTAGAAACAATATTGGTTTTGATGCATTGTTAGTTTTTGTGCAGCATCAGATTTTTACTGTTTCTCCGTCATTTATTGTTCGTGGCTGTTTTGGCCCATTGACTTCCATTATAACCACATTTTTTGATTGCAAAGACATGACACCATATAATCATGCATTTTTGATTGTTGGTGGTTTTCCCTGTTGGGAAGAGGTAAAATTTGTAATTTTTACTGTTGATAACCAGGTGGCACCATTAACCCTTTAGATAGGCCTGTGCAAAAAAAAAGCTTAGTTTCTGGCTTTTACATGGAGTATAATAGCATGATAAAGTGTGTGTGTGTGTGTGTGTGTGTGTGTGTGTGTGTGTGTGTGTGTGTGTGTGTGTGTGTGTGTGTGTGTGTGTGTGTGTGTGTGTGTGTGAGAGAGAGAGTGTGAGAACTCACCTTGATGCGTCTGAGAAAACCAAAATATGCAACTCAGCTCTCAGAACTACATGGAGTAAACAAAAACAAAGTAAGTGTATTTATCTGCTGCCTTTTGATGGTGAGGAATGCAGACTAAACAAAAACGAAGCAAGTGGATTTAAAAACTTGCATGCAAGCCTGCTGGTCATTTGATGGTGAGAAGAGAAGCAAGCAATATAAGAAAGGGCTTGACTTGTAGTGAAGTTTTAGAGATGATTCTGCAGCCTGACCCCAGCGAGCTTCAGGATGTATTGTCTTCTCCCTCTGACACCACAGACTCAGGAGAGTCAGATCCTGATCTGGATGTGGCACCCTCATCATCCTCTCTAGCTTCCACTGAAGGCGAGGAGGATTCGGAGGATCCTGGATCTGGGTGGATTGGGAGAAACGGCGAAGTGTGGTTTTTCACCAACGCGGAGACCACTCCCTTTCTTCAGCCTGCCAGAGGCTACTAAACTTTTTTAGCAATATAGCGGGTGAATTATGTATATGATGTATATTATGATGATATGATGAACTATATGCCTTTTGTTCAAAGCGTTTCTAAGGAAACTGATAGTTGGAAGGCAGCTATTTGACTGTGATGTGGCGAACGGGAAAATGGTTTGTGTAAAATTAGCAACACATTATTAGCTGTTTGATAACGTAGTCAAGCAAAAGATTAATCGTATTAATTACTGTTATGTGTCTGACGTTGTAAAGAGTGACACCATTGAGCAGCGTTTACCTCAGTAAGTTGACTGAGCGAGTGGATCTCTGAGCTGGTGTGATTGAGAGGAGACAGAGCTAATACGGATATCCATGGCTCCACGTATACTAAATGAAGCAAAGGTGTAGAGTTACATTCAAACTTATTTAAAGCCATGTTTTTTTTTTTGTTTTTTTTACATTTTGGTGGTTTTGGGACTTTAAAATAAAGTGTAATCTAATTTTCTTAGAAAGAAAGTCAATCAGCCAGTAAAAAATTACAGGTATACACAGGGACATCTTATATACTTGATGTAAGGCATCTCAAACAAAACTCCTAAATAAAAAAAGAACAAGATTTGATGCCATGAACATTGGAAACTTTGGCAGATTCTGTGCTGTGAAGCGCTCATTCTAGCTGCCTGGAACCTTGTAAACGTGCATTCACTTCCAGACGTATTGATATATTGCCAGACACATTGTCACAAGATCTTGTCATTTTTGTGTGACATATGCATCAGACTGTCTGTGAGAGGGTGCAGAACTGATTTTGCCATTCAGAACCAGAGGAAAGGCACCAGCACCCTTACAGCCAGGTCCGGTTCTAGAACCAAATCACTGAGGGTGCTTCTGAAAATAGTGAGGGTGCTTACATAAACGTAGGGTCATCCAAATCTTTTTAGTCTAGGGGGAGCGTCACCCAAATTTCATATTGTATCGTTTTTTTGTATTCATGAAAATAGAAAACTTTCAAAGTGGCTTGTTTGGTGCATATTTTGCCATGTAGCGCCATGTAGCTCTCTCAGTCTCAGCCCCCCATCGCCAGCAGATGGGTCTGACCCAACAAAAATAGTTTGATAGTGCGCGCGCGTACACGCTCAGAAAAAGTGCATCATGTCAGAACAGAACGCCAATGAAATGTTAACCCGGAAAAGCTTTAAAACACGAGCAAATAATGAACTTTTGTGATTGCGAATAAGTGCTTTCACTTTTGTTTGATTTGCTTAGCACCCTCAAGCACCCCCGTAGAACCGGGCCTGCTTACAGCATAGCAGGGTGTTATGTCAGTAACTATTTTATAAAAGCAATAAGGTACTTGAGGCCATGTGGATTTACAATATAACACTACATCTCATACCTTTTACTTAATTATGAATATAGTAATAAATTATTTTAGTAATGCGGCACACTTTGATATTGATCTGTTTATATATATATATATATATATATATATATATATATATATATATAAAACAGATCAATATCAAAGTGTGCCGCATCAACATAACAAATCAACTATATATATATATATATATATATATATATATATATATATATATATATAGTTGATGTGTTATGTTGTTATTTATGTTAAAGGGATACTCCACCCAAAAATTACCTTTTCTAAAATTCTACATTTACGTTCATCTGAAGAAAGAAAGTCATACACATCTGGAATGACATGAGGGTGAGTAAATGATGAGAGAAAACACATTTTTGTGTGGAGTATCCCTTTAATGACTTATTGTAAAGCTATTTTGAGCATGAGAAAGGCACTACTAAACAACCCACATTTTTATAAGTTTCTTGTCATGACGTGTTGATGAGACCCTACCTCTGTATTTTTTTATATTTTCTTAATTTCTCATACAGGATTTAATCAGATATTTACTGGTGAGCCCATCTCGCTGGATTTTGCCATGTTTTGTAAAGACTAAAGAGTAAATTTACTTTGGTAAATAGTCTGGTCAGTACCAGGATGGGAGACCTCATGGGAAAACTAGGTTGCTGCTGGAAGAGGTGTTAGTGAGGCCAGTAGGGGGTGCTCGGCTCACCCTGTGGTCTGTGTGGGTCCTAATGCCTAAGTATAGTGACGAGGACACTATGCACTGTCCATCGGATGAGACGTTAAACCGAGATCCTGACTAAAAATCCCAGGATGTCCTTCCGGACCAGATCATGATAGTTTGCCATGCTTTTGGATATTTGTTAATATTCTTTGAAGGGATCAATTATAATATGGTATAGAAGGCAATCTTTTCAAATCTACGAAACTTTTATGTGTATTTATTTGAAATCCAATTCAAATTTGAAATACATGAAAATTAGAGGATGTCAGAAGATGTTGGAACTTACATAGTCACATAGTTATCAACTGATGCAGAATGGCTGATATATGGTACATCTTAGCATATGTTTATTTCAAAACATTGTTCAGGTTTTCAACCCTGTTGACCTTCTTTCTTACCTTCACCTTCCTTCTCTTCAGATTAAGTTTAATATCTTGCTTAGGAACAGCACATACGGTCATTAGTAATCCAAAACTTTTTAACATAATTCGGAAATAAAATTATATGAAAGGTGGGCAAATTATATGAAACTGTCATGTGGTCATTTAACTTAGAAATGCTTCATAACAGAAGCTATGTTTCCATCCACCTATATTTTTATGTGCATTTTGGGATATCATAAAAAAAACCTGTTAAATGGAATGCGGCAAGAAGCACATCAATAAAAATGTACATAAAAAAAACAACATGTGCGCTCAATTGAGACAGACACATTTTGTATCAGATGAGAAGACTATCTCTCTTGAACACATGGCATGAAAATGCTGCAATATTTGTATGTGATATTCCAATTTTGCACATAATTTAAATTTGCAACTTGTGGATGGAATCACAGCTAGTGTATATATAAAATGTCTGGACAAAATATTATAAAAAATAGTAATCAATCGGACAGAACTGAAAATTCAACAATCCTAATATAATCAGAGGTGGAAAGTCCAGGTTCAGAAAGTAAAAGTCCTCCTCAGTATTTTGTTCCAATCACCTGGATTTGCTAATTAGCATAGTTTTTCAGCCAGGAGATAGAACTAATTAGTGAAATCAGCTGACTGAGTTCATGGGTGGAATAAACATATGGCAGGACTTTTACTTTCTGACCCCTGGACTTTCCACCTCTGAATATAATACATTCTCCTGTATTAGTTTGTGGCTGGGGCATGGGAGATTGTGGATTGTTCTGGGGGAAGGATTGTCATGTAAAGTTGTCGTGTTATGTCTTTGAGAAAAGTCAGGGAAATAAATAGATGTATGGCTGGGTGTGTTTTGTCTGTAATTATTTTCTCAATGAAAACTGCTGTCCTAAATACCTGTGTCAGACACGTCTGGACACACATAAACGTGCATAGAGCTGATAAATATTTTGAATTGATATCTTTTCACATTGTGTTAAATAAGGGGTTGAATAAAACACTGCACAAGCGACTGACCTCAATACACACACACATAATAACCTTTAAGATGGTGTGTGTCAGTAGGTGTTTCAAATAGTTAGAGGAACCTTGCTGAATGCAAAGCAGATTGCACACATCCAACATGGGGAACGAAATAAATTGTGGCGCTGATATCATCATCATTTATTTTGCATTTGCTGTCTGCATTGTCTAAGCAGTCATCCACCAAAGGAATTATGCAAATCAAGTAAATGTGAATTGATTAAACAAATTAGTACTACTGTTTGCAGTTTGCATTACACAACTCCCCAGCTCGTGGGCAATTTCAGACAGTGTGTTTTTGCAGCATACAGCAGATCACCACGATCTGTCATACTTTGCCTAGAATGTATTACTGCTGCCATGATCACGGGAAGATATCTGCACAATAAATTGTGATTATTGCTTCTTTTGATAAATTAAGCATGATCATAAACAATAATTTACTGTTGGTTATTTATACAAAAAAAAAAGACCTGTGATGACCTGTAATCTAAATATGGATCTTGACTGAATTGTTGTTGTGGAATAGATGTACTTACGGAATCTCTGTGTCACAATACAAAGTCGTTGTTGTTTTAATCATTTTTCTTTAAAAAAAACATTAAAATAATTTGGAATTGTTGGAATTAATATTGGGAATTTCACTGATTTAGCTTTTGAGAGAAGCTTCTTGTTTTACCTGTTTTCATAATGAAGTGCGTTTATTTAAATGATTAGCTAAATATAACAAATCAACTAGACAAGGTAAATAAACCATGTTTACTGCCAACTTTTTCTGTTGCTAAAAGCACAACGTTAACTGCATCAAGCAAAGAGTGCTACTGTTTGTGAATCCACTCCATTCTTTAATAAAGCTAATTAAAAGGCAGATAGTTGCAGAAAATTTGAAGCAGTGCTGTGATTTTGTTGCAGCTGATTACGTTAGATTTGTGCTGAAGTATTGCAGACAGTAATAATAATGTCTACCATATTGCAATTTGTGTAATTGTAAGTTAATAGTTTTATATGTAGTTCTCACCAGATCTACATTTCAAATACTAGTCATACATTGATTTGCACTACGCCTCTCCACCCGCATCATGTCCTAACTGAACTAAGCTATCGATTGATGAAGGTGTATTCCCACATTGCATCTCTAAAATACAGGTGGAACATTTAGGAAAATGTCAGTGCTGTGTGACAATTATGCTGCTCATTCTGTGAGACATTCATGTGTGTGGTTGTAGATGTACAGAGGTACGAGGAAACACAACGTGAAGGAAGTGTGGCGATATGCTGCTTTAAATAATCTAATTTCCTGGTAACTGCTTCTTTAATGACATGCAAGAATTTAACTGATTTCTGCTCTGCAATAAATGGGAACACAATTTCTATTTGTGAAGTTCAGATGTTGTGGGAAGAAGGAGGCAGGAACCGACGAACATTCAACAATTTTAATAACAATAAATACACAAATGCAAAAACAAAAGTAAAGACTGCAGTCGGTCACGGTCGACTGCCGCCACACATCATAAAACAAAACACAACATAAAATCAGGCCTGTTTCTCTCGATCTCCACTGTTGTCGCTCCTCCTTATGCTTCCGCTCCTCCGTGAGAGAAAGGTGTCGAGATAGGTCTTCGCGCAGGTGTCACTCATTATCAATCACGCCACCTGCCTCGCGCCGTCCTCCCACGGCCCTCAATCTCGTCCTGCTCGCCACACTATTATAGGAAGGAGAAGTTTAAAAAAACACATTTAACACTAAAGCACACATACAACAGCTCCTTCAACTTCTGTATCCCTTATTATTCTCTTTCAGAAATGGGGTTGAGTGTTTCCAGTGACCAAATTAAAGGTAGGGTAGGCAATTTTCGAAGAAGCTAGCAATAGCAAGTCAGCTTGGAAAGTATAAGATCCCACCATCCCTTCAGAGCGCTCTCCAAAGCAAAGGTAAACTAACACAATACAACAAGAGAGGAAGGCGTCAGCTAACACGATATTAAAAAGTTACCATAGAAAAATTAAAAAAATTAAAAAGTACAATAGTAAAATCCTGTGTTATTGAGTTAATATATATCAAATACAAACCAACACATTCTCACATGTAAAAAGGTTATCTCATTTATTCGGGAATTTAAATCTTGGCAGTTTCACAACCAGAACTTGTTGTGACATGATTGATTATCACGAGTGACGACAACACACTGGCCGTTCCAAGGGGTGGGTGTGCCAACATTTTTGGAGCAGTTGAATGTGGCATCTGCGTATACAAATCTATGCTCAGGAGACTTACTTATGGACTTTTTGAACGAGGGCACCCTCTGGCGTCGAGTATGAATGAAACATAAATACATGTAAGAGTTAGCGCTCTATAATGATCACATTGTCCTATTTTGTGTACAAATAAAAAAAAAATACTGCTCTCTAAAGATATTTGATGTGACCATACAATAATCCATAAGTTTTTATCCAAATGAGCACACTTTGGGCAGTTAAAGTCCCCCTGTGGTGAAAAGCTTTTAATACTGTTTATATGTCTATGTGGTGTTTTGAATATGCTTTAAGACAAATCATGTGCAAATTCACAAGTCAACACCATTGCTGAGTATTTTCTTCTTAAAACTGCAGTGTACTAGCCTGGGAAAACCCAGACCACTCTCAGTTGTAACTGAGTAAGGGTCTGGCAAATCTCCATAGACAATTCATTTCCACAGGGGCGTCACCAACGGACGTCGGATAGATCTAAAACCAATCAGAGCGATGAATGACATGACGTAGGCTATGCAGAGCGACGGAGAAACATCTCGAGACTCTCAGCAATTCTCTGTTTGTGTTAAGGAAAATGACCATTTTAAATCGCTTGAAACAGACGCGATAGCTGATTCGAACGAGTGATGTTGTGATGTTCCACGGCGGCATCCATCTCTGTAATGTACAAAATCTGCGTCACCGTCTCTGCTCTGTCGTCATCGTGTAAAGCCCGCCCCAACGTTTCTGATTGGTGCCGCGATTTCGACGGATTGGAAATGGGTTTCAATGGGCTCTTTGCCAGACCCACTTGCAGAGCAAATCTAAATTTGCCGGAAGTGGTCTGGGTTTTCCCAGGCTAGCAGTGTACCAAAGACAGTCTCAAAAACGCAGTTGGTTTCAAGTCAAGTCAAGTCACCTTACCTTTATTTATATAGCACTTTTTATAATACAGATTGTTTCAAAGCAGCTTTACAGTTATAACCCAAAAATAATGCAACAAAGTTGACAAATCTAAAAGAAAATAGCACACAATATCCCAATGTGTGGTCATTGAAAATGTGTTTTGATATATATTCTTCACAGAAAATGAGCCAAGGCCAATGAGTCTGAGTTTGAAAAAAAAAATGTATCGTATAATTTTTCTTAAAATGAAAACGGGTCCTACAGACCAGAACACCATACAAGGGTTAAGGGGAAAAAATGTTTATGGATGAGTGAATACATTCATGTTTTTTAACACGACAGAGACAGATATCAGCGCCACACGCAAGTCCTGGGTATAAAGGAATGAGGACATTTCATTCTATCGAACTACCCGCAAGTGCTGAATTACTCAAACTGGTCAGTTTATTTGACGAATTTAACTTGTGAGGTAACGCAGCGCTGTTTCACTTGGTCTACACTATCACAATAAACTGCATTTTATGGAGGTGAAAGTTACAATGTTCGATGTATTAGTTTGTTGGCTGTATGAGACCAGCAGTAAGCTAGATCAACATTAGAATAACATACTGATCATATGCTAACATTTCATCATGTTGAGCTATATAACATTGTTTCATCTTATGTACATTTGCTCACCTGTCTAATAAAGTACTTGCAACAGTGGCGTCTCGTCAAGTCGTGAAGCTCTGTCAAGTTGAAGTTTGTCGCAAAGCTCTCGGCATCTCGAAAACGCCATGCCGATATTGATCCTCGTTTTATTTCTCCTTTTGTCCCAAAGTCTGCTTGCCATGGTCCATAATGTTTGAAACAACAACAGCATGCCGCTAGACTTTACGCAGTTGTCCAATTGTCGGACAATGCCATGGTTACTATGGCAGTACAAGCGGAAACCAGGGATAATGCGGATATTACATAATTGACAGGCGACAATTTAAAATTGTGAATTTCTCTGAATTTACAAATTCTTGAAAACATTTAGGATAATTAAAGTACACAATTGAAAGAAATATATCACTGTTTTTGGATATTTTGATACAAAATTCTTGTATTTTCATACTTTATTAATGATAAATTAATAATTTCTAAATTAAGTTTTACATTATTTCAAACCAGTTATTTAGGAGTAGTCAGTGGTTCATAAGATAATTTAGAAAGTAAATGATTAATAAAATATTTAAATGTACATCTTATTATTTAGACATGTAGTAATAGTTAGGCCTACTCAGTGTGTTAATAAATTATTTATTAATACATATTCCTACTGTCATTAAAATTGACCACTGTCAACACTGGATTACATGAGTGCCAAAATACAACAAATAAATTGTATAAAACAACAACAATATAATAAAATATTATACAGTGTCAAAACTACCTCAGTACTAACTTTCAAACAGTAGAGAACAGCAGTGCAGATCGTGGACAAGTTCCGGTTCTTTGTACAACTTTAGTTTGATTTAGTTAGATTTAGTGTGAAAACTTTTCTAGCTATTTATAAAGCCTTTAAGGCTTCCAGTAAGCTGCTGCCCTTAAAAAAAAAAGTGTACTGACCTAGAATTTAGGGAAATTTTATCTTTTAATAAATCTAACTAAATCAAACTAAAATATTTTTATTCAGCAATATTTACACTACAACAATGTATTTGTATATCAGATTGCAGATGCTTAGTTTCATTTTGCTGCACAATATGTTTTCTGGTGGTGTACAGGAATTGTTATTTTGTATGACATTGCAGAGGTTTTATTTTTCATTTTATGTCAAGTGTACAGTTGTACGGTTTAATTTTTTGCATCTTGAAATAAATATGTATATGTATGTTCTATATCACTTTGTGTTGTGTTTGTTTCCTTTTTCTGTTTAGAAGATAACTGAGCCTTTAATTCTCCTTTGTAAAAAGCTTTACGAGGCATAAATAGTCCTCACTTTAGATTAGCTCACAAAAAGTTAACTGACAACTACTAAATGTTTTATAACTACCTGCATTAATCACGAATTACAAACGTGTTAATGAAGCAGTTATTAACACACTGAGTAACTATTACTGTATGTCTAAATAATCCCCTGGTTTCACAGACTAGTCCCAGACTAAAATGCAGGTTTGAGCTGTTTTATCTGAAAGCAACTTCCACTAACATATCTTAAAATATGTCAGTTCCATTCTTTTTGCCTCAAGATGCACACCAGTAATGTATTTCTCTACAGCATGTTTATAAAAGCTACTTAAATCTCCTAATTGATCTAAGGCCTAATCCTGGCTTAATCTAAACCCTGTCTGTGAAACCGGGCCTAAATGTAATAAACATTTAAAGAGTTTATTAATCATTTTCTTACACTTTCTAAATTATCTTATGAACCACTGACAACTCCTAAATAACATGCTTTGTAAATAATGTAATACTTAATTTAGAAATGAAAAATGTATCATTAATAAAGTATGAAAATACAATTATTAAACAAATGAAGAATAAAGCATTTATAGCTGTATTTATAAACTGCATACTAGTGTCTATTTAATAAATATTGTTATTTACCCTCCTCTGATGAAGACCGTTTCCTTGCATTATGTATGTTTGACTCTCTCATTTTGTTTGTCTTTCTCAGCCTCTGCTGCTTCAAACCATTCTGGAACGACTCCGATATCACGAAAAACAAGGTGGGCAAAAGGAACTTTCTTTTTGAGCCACAGAAAAGAGGTGTTAGACCACTGGCAAAATGTTTACTGCATTCATTACTGCTCTGTTTTTCTTCTTATTTGTCGTTCTTCTTTTGACTTAATTCTGTTTGTCTGTCAGATATCAGCGAGTCTGTGGATGACAAGAGAATGAAGTTTAAGGTCTAATATACAGCAGTATGTCAGGTAATGTCATACAAATCTAAAACTCGCTAGACACTTTAGCTCTGTTCCCAAACCTATAAAGTCTGCATAGAGCGCTTCTTTCAAGGCAGCATCCCAAATATATTTTTATTATTATTTGGATCAATCCGTATGATGTTCCAGCATCAAAAGAGAAAATCATTTTCTTTGTTTCTCTGTTACATTTTGTATGTGTACACTACAGTTACAGTATGTTATATATACTGTATATACAGTTTGAACCAGAACACACATTCCGTTCCATTTAGCGAATGTACAAATAGAGTTTTTGTTTAAATAATTGAGAAGTATCATTGAGTAATCTTTATTATAGCTACTGTATATATACTGTATACATATGTTTTTAGTTTTATCTACTTCCAGTATAACTTCAAGATCTTTGTGCTCTCCAACCTCTAAAATCCCAATTCAAACCCTGCACATAAATTATTTTAAACACTCAGCAACTTGCTTATGAGACTCGCATTATGGCTGCACAGTTAATAATAAATAATCAAGATTAGCTACTATTACAGCTGTCAGGTCAGGAATAACTTTGAAAATGAATGATTACATCATTACATTGAGGTCTACTGAGGTCTCACCTGACATTTAGAACTAAAGAAAAATAGCAGAATTTTGAATTTGCGAGAAAACAACAATGCTCCTATGATAAACAACAAGACGTAAAGTACAAATAGATTCATAGAGAGATTTATTGTGCAGTATTGACAGATTTGTTGTCTTTTTGCTGCAATCAAGTAATACAGGATTATACTTCTCTTCTTTTTTTATTATATGTAGCTGCAAACAGTAAATAATTTGTCATGCAGTATTTAGGAGGTAAATTTTATCAAAATTAGGGCTGCAGGGTTTATCAAAATATTGTGACATGGCTTATTGTCTTATATGCTCTAACGGCCCCAGAGTGGCACAGCTCATGCACAAATGTGCGGCCCATAATACAGTGTTTCCCATACTCTGAAACCAGCAGTGTGAATCCATTTGCCAGCAACCCGTCAAAAGAAAAGCTGGATGGTTAAAAATGAAGACTTAATTACTTTTACAGTTTAGAGTCTTAGCTTACAGTACAATAGTTACAATATTATAATATATATTTATTATTTTGTTTAATATATCATTTAATAATAAACACATTAAAAATCACAATAATCATTATTTTATATAGTAATATTATTTTAATTGATCAAAAACAGTTGGAATGTGCCCTTTTCAAACTCAAGTGGAGATATTTTTTTTAAACAATTCAATTTATAGTTACTGAAAGAGGTTTATGTTAGTTCTACCAGAAAGTCTCGGGAAGCAAAATAACGTAACAAGCATAAAAGCCCAGCAAGCAAGTATTGTGATATAAAGTTCTTTGGCGTAGGCCTCGTCCGTAACTCGCAATCTGAGGGTACGAAAACTGCATTTCCTGACTGAAGACAAAGGCAGGGGCGTAGCCGACCCTCTGGGAGGTATGGGGAGGGACCATACTGGTGGTGATGGGGAGGATGGAGGTGAATGTAGGCGTCAGCATCTGCGAACTCAGACACGTGGAAGTACCGATCTTTTATACTAAAAGAATTAGAACCCGATCGGATAGATGAGAAGGTAATACGTGACGTAGCGATTGAGTCTTCCCGGCAGAACTTACGCTAAAGCTTTCATTTCTTGTAAAGCGTAAACCCAAGTGTAAACACCCATATTGATTTTTTTAAAGAGAACAGAATCCCAAATTGTTCAGCCCTAGAAGGATGGTTCGCAGTCTTATGCACTAAAAAATAGGTTTTTAAATTATTTTTTATTTTGCACTCCTGGAATGATTTATTATTTCCAAACATAGCTATTCAAATCATCTGGTGAACTTTCCTGTATTTCTACAGATCGCAATATATATCTCTGAAAAAATAAATAATGCAATGTCAGTTTTTTTCCAATAATGTGCAGCCCTAATGAAATATTGGGGATACCGTTAGGGGACATAATCAACAATTATAACAGATATTAAAACACATATTTTTGTCATAATTTTTATGTCATTGTGCAGCCGAATGAGAAACAGACAAGATACACTACTTGATCGGTTCCTTTAGTGTTTGGTATTAGATTTTAGGGTAAAATTGTCAATTTTTCATTATGTTCATTATTGAATTAAATGTTTTTCTCAATAATGGATTCTGGGATTGCCTTTTCCAAAAATAATAAATACAATTCTCCTTTAGAATTAGAATTTAGAAGCGTACATAAGATGCCTTAAAATGCAAGATTGGCAGCTCAGTCTAGGTTTTGGAAACAGAGCTATTATCGGTATTGTATCAGCATATATATTTGATGTCTGCTCTAGCTAGTTGAAGTCTAATAAATAAAAGAGTAACCATTGTAGCAATACAATATTTGACATTTTATTTGACCCAGTTCCTGTTATCTAAATATAAATGCGCAATCATAAATGTTTTGTTATCACATAGTTTCATTTGTGTTTAGCAATGCTGCACATCTTCCTTAGATTGTGATCTTTAAGTGTCACCGGCCCACCGGTGGGCCCAAATTCATTACATATTTAAAATAGTAATATCCTATACTAAACCTAAACTAATATTGACAAACTATATATCATTTGAACGCTTACAATCTCTAGTTTTCATATTTGGTGACTGATTTTCAAAATAAATTACAGAGGAGCTGTAATTTATCAATTTGCAACAATAATATTTTCATACTCCTAAGGTGTTCAGTCCTTTATTTTGAAATAGTGATGAATATGAAAAATTATGAAAAAATGGTAGAAACCTCAGTTTGTTTTCATGCCAAGAGTTCAAAAGATAGCATTTGTTCAATTATTTTAGAAAAAAAGGTCTGAAAATGTTTTAGAAATAAAGAAAAACCATATATGGAAATGGAGGCGCCCTTATATGGGCAGTAATGTCAACTAGTGAAAAAGTGTGGTACTGCGCCCAAACTAAATCTCACTGAAAGCTCATTTTTTGAGATATCAACCTAAAATTTAAAACACAACTTGTTCAGATTTTTGGCTTTGATTTTTGTGCAGTTTTAGAGTCACCAGGGTTTTGAAAAAATATATTTTATATAAAATATGAATAATTAAAATTTTTATTTTTATATTTTCCTAAACTCAAACTTCTATAACTTTTTTTCTGTTACATTTTCTTAATTTATTTCACTTCTACAAAAATCTGCTAATTTTCTTCTTTAAAACAAGACCAATCTTACATCCATATTCCAAAGCTTTCTTGAGTTACAAGCATTTAAGTTCGGAAAGTGCATTTTCATGTATATTCAAAAAAAGGGGCGTGACACTTAAAGGGTTAAACTGAATCTTGTCAGACTTTAAGTTTGCAAATTGCCTTGGTAGGGTTGCACCAGCCTTTTGTAAGTTCTTTCTTAATGGAACGTAAAGTCCACACTAGAGGCTTAGGAACTACTAGCTAGTTTGTAACTAACTCTGTACTTTATGCCGTTGCACCATTTGTTCGTAAGGCAGAACGTAGCTAGTAGGTCTTAAGCTCTTAAAGTAATGCATAGTCGCATAATATGACGTTTAGCCTCGATGATCCAATAGCAGCCATCAAATACGTGAGGAGAAGTTGTGAATGCCGTGAATTTCAGTTTTTCATTCATTCTAACTTATTTAGCCTCACGTTACTAACGGTAAACATATTAAATACGATATACCTGATCATCATGAATAACATTAGTGTTTTTATAAGTAAATAACATTCAGAAACTGTATTTTAAACTAAATAAATAAGGATCAATAAATTTATATTGATACAAAAAACATAAGAAATTACGTTTATTGATTATGACTGATATTTGACATGCACAACAGACCAATGCACACAGCGGAGTGTATGTATATATATATATATATTAGTTTGTTCTGGTTCTCGAGTGTGATTGGCTGAGAGCCTTTTTTCAGCCATGCGATATTCTACCAGTATCCATAAGGGAACCGTTTCACTGTTTGTATCACTCTGCTTGCTGCATTTCTCACAGGCACAGCGAGTGTCATGGCAGATAAGCAAACCCACCATGATTTTACAAATAGTACTGTTGTTGTGTCATAGAATGTAGTTTTAAGAGGTTTTTTTTGGTGAGAATGCAGTTATTTAGACCTCAAATATGCGACTTCTAAACATAGCACCTATTTGGCAATTTGTATCATATATATATATATATATATATATATATATATATATATATATATATATATATATATATATATACAATTATTTAATTATGTCATCCGGATATCACAGACTCGCTCTCATGTTTCATACAAATCCAGCTTTCTCCACGGAAGCTTTGGGTTTAAAGACAAAATATTTCTACTCAAGTCAATATGTTGTGTCTAATTATTTACTTATGAGGCAAGTAGCCATGTAATAAGCGGGATATTGTACATCCAGACGGTTGTTATCGCAGAATAAACCCCTTTAGAGTGATGCAAGTACAGCTGTGTCTCTGTCTCGTTTTTTTCTAAATGTCTTTATAATAAGGTTTAATGTGCCTCTCCCCTTTATTTTAGAGCAAGCAGACAAATGCACCTCCCACTGGAAAGATGAGCCCATGCAGAATGGTACAGTAACACCCTCCATCAGCCATTTATTCTCATCTATCTATCTCTTTCTTTCGTGAAGTGCTGTTATAGTGGGTGTTTTATGAGGGGAGACAGATCATAATGTCAGAGATGGAAGAGTGTTAACCTCATTTTACTTACTAATGTGACCTATTTCTGAGGGAAGCAGTACATTCAATGAGAAAAGGGAGGGACTTGATTTTATTCACCTGCAATTGATTGGATGGTGAGAAGTGACTGACACCAGAAATGTGAGTTTGATGAAACAATGCTATTGGCTAACATGGCATAATCAAAGAAAGTAATATCAATGGTAAAATAATGGTTACAATTTACAAAGCAAGTTTTAGTATATCTGTCCAATGACATGCACTGATTAATCATTTACATTCAGTTCACAAACATGCACTAAAATAGTCAATAAGGTTGACTTCTAATTGTATTATTGACTGTGATTGTTCATGACTCATATGAAGTCGACATTGAAAGGATTCCTTTAAAGTTTTACAGCGTTTCTTCAGGCCCTTAAAACACCTTCAAGTTATAATTCTAAGAGGTCTTAAATTTGGGTAAAAAAACAAAAAGGAATTTGTGATACAGGTTAATGGGATTATTAAACTTAAAATTAATGGAATCATTCAACTAAACAAAAGGCGATAATTTTATTGAAATGTGAATGCTGCACGTTTAAAGTCAAAACAGAGTGCTGCTGCGTGTTCTACAGGTTCACGCTTTCAGAACAGCTTGTAATCATTATTGAATGCATGCAATACATTAATTTTACTATTAACGGCACAATAATATTTTTTTGTGCCTTGCTTCAAACTAATTATTGTATCGGCAAAATCCAATAACAATCAACCTTTAGTGTGTATATACTGATATACCAATTTCAATACATATGCATATATTAAATAAAATATCTCTTGAGTATTTGCAGTTGAATGTGTGCTGCAGCCTGTTTAAATAAGTAAAATAATCTAAGATACAGAATTTATTGGGAGATTATGAGTTTGCTCTGTATGGACTACGGTATTAATTTTATTTGGGCAGGTCTTAAAAAGTTTTAAATTTGATTTTAAAAACTCTGCAGATATTCTACTTTAATTAAATATAAAGACAGTATTATTTGATGCAGTCTTATTTTTTTCTCCCTCTCTCTCAGGGTGGATGTACAATAGCTGTAAACTCAGTTTGCTCTACACCACAGTTGAGTTGCAATAAAAGTTGATACTGGAGCAGTTTTAATGTTGCTGTCATAGTGGCCTATTTTAGTACAACACAATGTCTTGTGTTTTAATGCCATCAGTTCTAAAATATGTTGACTATGCTGGCCTATACTGGCCACTTAAAGCATTGATACTCAAGTTTAAGATACTTATTGTTATAATGAAAGCATTAAGCACACCAAGACTTGCTTCATAACACTGATGGCATGTGAAATCATTGAGCAATACTTAATCATGATCCCAAATTAAGTTGCAGCCCTACATTAATCTGCAAATCAGTATGCTTTATTATTTATCAAATATAATGTTTTTATTTTTTATTACTTTTATAATCTACCTCTAGGGGGCAGTGAAAGCATATTGCAGCCCAGCTGCAAATCCAGTACAGTCAATACTGGTCAAAACCATGCCGATGGGAACAATGGATGTTTGGAATGGTGTACTACTGCACTGCTTCAACAGTTGTTTTCAGTGTACAGTGTACTGTGTGCAGTATGTGGACTAATCACATTAATATGTCAGGGTCATATTTTGCCCCACAATCAAAAGAGGAGGAAACAACATTTATAAAAAAAAAAAAAAAAAAAA
Organism: Phoxinus dragarum; assembly: GCA_033366665.1. Taxonomy (NCBI): domain Eukaryota; kingdom Metazoa; phylum Chordata; class Actinopteri; order Cypriniformes; family Leuciscidae; genus Phoxinus; species Phoxinus dragarum. The sequence goes on along the minus strand of JARPMJ010001643.1, from coordinate 91,349 downwards.
AAAAAAGAAGAAGAATAATATATATATATATATATATATATATATATATATATATATATATATATATATATATATGTATGTATATTGGCATTGTGACATTTAGTATTTTTTTACTGTAGTAAAGTACTCATTTCTAGAGTACAAAATATTGCCGTCATGCCTAATGGTGGCATTTAGCAAATTTGAGCTGGGCGATAATATAGTTTTTTTGCAATTATATAAACAATCACACAGAAAAGATTTGCTATATTCAGTCATATCTACTGATTTATGTGAATGTACTGTATATACTTGTATGCATGAATGTACTGTATATCCGACTTTAAATATATCGCTGGGTTATAATCAGTTGTGTGCGGTGGTGTTCAGAAATGAGGCGTCTATGTAAATTCATGTCTCAGTTACACTTGTTTGACCAGTTTGAAGGAAGAGACAGTAGTCTGAGGTGGAAGTGAATGTTACATGAATGTTAGGAATATGAATGTTCTTTATTGACAATCAGCATTCAAAAAGATGAAGTGAAGAAGAAGCTGAGAAAGTCTAAGTCTCTCGATCTGTAGTATGTTGGTGTTATGCAAGCAGACAGTTCTTTTTTTCAGTTACTGGGGAGTGCCGTTACCTCTGACAGCAAAACAGGTCTTGCAAATTGCATTATTTAAAAAAGGACCCTAGCCCTTTAGTATGATACAGACAAATACATTTGAGAGATAAAAAAAAAAGTACATTCCAACATTCCCCCCTACATTTTATTAACATGTTTAATCAAAATATCTTCTACAAATAGATTTCCATTTTGTATTAATTTGGCTCAGGCTGGAGTGTAGCCACAAATAGCTCTCAGTTTTATTTCAGTGATATGTATCTGCTGCTTTACACAACTGCAAATGCATGGTCCCATAAAACATACTGTAAGCAAACACACAGTATTATTTCCGGGTCTGCCATTTGAATTATACTACCCCACCCGCCTAATAACCTATCAAATACTCCACTCAGTGACCACCCTCTCCCAGCATTGGTAGTTAACTCATTCTGTAGTCCATATAACTTTCTCATTGCCTTGGTGAAGTTACCATCTGGCCCAGTCTCCATTGGTATGGCACAACAAGTGCATGTATGAGAGCACACATCCCTCCTTTCTCAGCTAACAGGAAGTACAAGTGCTCGTCATATAATTAGAATATCATGAAAAAGTTGATTTAATTCAGTAATTCCGTTCAAAAAGTGAAACTTGTATATTATATTAATTCATTACACACAGACTGATATATTTCAAATGTTTATTTATTTTAATTCTGATGATTATAACTGACAACTAATGAAAATCCCAAATTCAGTATCTCAGAAAATCAGTAGCAGTTTTAACATTAAGTGACATGGCATCTGACGCACAGAAGCCAATGGCACATGTCACTGTGCGTATTGGCACATCCGGTGGCACATCCGGTCTTCATTGGCATGTGCCAGTGGATAGTGGCATGTGTCACTGACACTATTGGCATGTGCCAGTGGATAGTGGCATGTGTCACTGACACTATTGGCATGTGCCAGTGGATAGTGGCATGTGTCACTGAAATCGCGACACGCTGACACTGACATGACACCTGACTGACACCGAGTCGCGGAACATGTCACCGTGTTGCGACACCTCCAGTAGTGACTGGCAGATTAATCGAACACCTATAGCCTACTGACGTAATTGTGGCACGAAATCCTAAATAAATTGCCTAATTTTGTGATATTTAAAATATCAATTAAATGAATTAAAGTGCATTAAGATTTTTTCAAACGTGTTATTTGTGTCACGTCTGTATTTGATTGTGCCACTGAATGTTTTGTAATACCAGTGCTACTTTATGTTGTTTATCTCGCAAAGTCACAAACTGGCCATTCTAGGAAAGACATGAAATAAATCTATCATGGGTCACTACGAATAACGCGTCCGTTACTGTGACCTTTATTTTTGCATGTTGCTCCATGCACGCCAGTAGGTGTCAGTAAGTCCACACTGGCTAGCGCAAAATAATCTAAAACTTGCGACAGTTGAGGAACATCTGGCGGTGGTGGTGTATTTGTTTGCGAGAAGACGCTAGCAAAAACTAAAAAAAAATCAATAAAAAAACTATAATCTTAATCAGAGTCTGATATCGATATAAATAATTAGTTAATAATTTATATAATATAAATTATATATCATCGAGCTATAATTTATGTAAGTAAATTTACTAATTAATTTATAAAACATAAATAAATTATTAACTTATTATTTATATCATGTTTTTGCTTAAAGGCCTACTCATCTGGCTTTAATATTTTACAAATACATTTAAGGAATTATGTAATAAGAAATAAATGTATACATGCATTCTTTCTGTATCATGGAGATGTTCCTCAACTGTCGCAAGTTTTAGGTTATTTTGCGCTAGCCAGTGTGGACTTACTGACACCTACTGGCGTGCATGGAGCATCATGCAAAAATAAAGGTTACAGTAACGAACGCGTTATTCGTAGTGACCCATGATAGATTTATTTCATGTCTTTCCTAGAATGGCCAGTTTGTGACTTTGCGAGATAAACAACATAAAGTAGCACTGGTATTACAAAACATTCAGTGGCACATACCAATCAAATACAGACGTGACACAAATAACACGTTTGAAAAAATATTAATGCACTTTAATTCGTTTAATTGATATTTTAAAAATCACAAAATTAGGCAATTTATTTAGGATTTCGTGCCACAATTACGTCAGTAGGCTATAGGTGTTCGATTAATCTGCCAGTCACTACTGGAGGTGTCGCAACACGGTGACATGTTCCGCGACTCGGTGTCAGTCAGGTGTCATGTCAGTGTCAGCGTGTCGCGATTTCAGTGACACATGCCACTATCCACTGGCACATGCCAATAGTGTCAGTGACACATGCCACTATCCACTGGCACATGCCAATGAAGACCGGATGTGCCACCGGATGTGCCAATACGCATAGTGACATGTGCCATTGGCTTCTGTGCGTCAGATGCCATGTCACTTAATGTTAATACCGCCTCTCCAGAAAATTAGAATATTACTTAAGACCAATACAAAAAAAGGATTTTTAGAAATGCTGGCCAACTGAAAAGTATGAAGATGAAAAGTATGAGCATGTACAGCACTCAATACTTAGTTGGGGCTCCTTTTGCCTGAATTACTGCAGCAATGCGGCGTGGAGTCGATCAGTCTGTGGCACTGCTCAGGTGTTATGAGAGCCCAGGTTGCTTTGATAGTGGCCTTCAGCTCTTCTGCATTGTTGGGTCTGGTGTATCACATCTTCCTCTTCACAATACCCCATAGATTTTCTATAGGGTTAAGGTCAGGCGAGTTTGCTGAACAATTAAGAACAGGGATAACATGGTCCCTTAAACCAGGTACTGGTACCTTTTGCACTGTGTGCAGGTGCCAAATCCTGTTGGAAAATTAAATCTGCATCTCCATAAAGCTGGTCAGCAGCAGGAAGCATGAAGTGCTCTAAAACTTCCTGGTAGCCGGCTGCGTTGACCTTGGACCTCAGAAAACACAGTGGACCAACACCAGCAGATGACATGGCACCCCAAACCATCACTGACTGTGAAAACTTTACACTAGACTTCAAGCAACAATGATTCTGTGCCTCTCCTCTCTTCCTCCAGACTCTGGGACCTTGATTTCCAAATGAGTTGCAAAATTTGCTCTCATCAGAAAAGAGGTCTACTGTGCTTTATTAAATCCAGAGTCAACGCAGCTGTCTACCAGGACATTTTCAGAGCACTTCATGCCTCCTTCATTTTCCAGCAGGATTTGCACCTGCCCACACTGCCAAAAGAACCAAAACCTGGTTCAATGACCATGGTATTACTGTGTAATTACTGTGTGATTTCATGTAATATTAAAATTATCTGGGATTTTGATTTCGTGGGTGTCATAAGCTGTAAGCCATAATCATCAAATTTATAACAAATAAAGGCTTGAAATATCTCACTTTGCATGTAATGAGTCTATATAATATATTAGTTTCACCAAGTTGAATTCTTGAAATAAATCAACTTTTTGATGATATTCTAATTATATGACCAGCACCTGTATAAGACTATCCTATGCATGGCCATTAAGCTTGTGGCATGTATCTGTAGCCCCAAGGACTCAAATGCGTGATTGTTGTCACATTTTCCTGGTTAAATAAACATTGGTTAAAGAAAACAAATACAATTCAATTTTGTATTTTCCATTACCATTGTAATTAATGTTCGTGACCCTAATGTAATGTTGCTGACGTGGAAGCACCAACATTCCAAAACAAAAACAACACCCAAAACACAAATCCTCAATGGTGCGTTTGCCTTGACCAAGGTGAAGGAGGGCTGCTGCTGGGTTCATGGTAGGTCATGTATTCTGTAACGTTGCTGACGTAGAAGCAGATGAAGACGATGGTGAAGAGAACCCAAGTGCAGTTTATTCGCAGTGTCCAAAAGGTCCTTTATGACATGAAACATAAAGTATAAACAAAATCCAAAACATGAAACAAACCATGAACAAAACTTGGCTATGAACAGACCAGGCAAATGGAAACATGGAACAGCTTCAATATACGACAAGGTAACATCGCAAACAAAAGGGCTTAAATACAGGACTATAGGGATCACATTTCAAAAAACAACCAATGAGAGCAAGACAAATGAAACAAGGGAACAAATCAGAACATAACACATAAGACAAGGAAAGCACAATACATGATCGCATGAGGGCAAGGAGGTCACATGACAAGAACCAGGAAACAAACTACAAAAAAAAAACACATGAAACAAAACCCAAAACCAACTATGACACCTAATTCAAGAATAATTGTTTGAAATGTATTGTTTTTTACATTTATCCCAATAATAACTCAAGGCAGTAACAATTTAGACAATATTTGATCAAACTGATGGTTCAGTTGTTAATAGTAAACTTATATTCAAATCCTTTGTCATCAAGCTCGGTAAACATGTTTTCACAGTCCAACAATCATGTTTTCAGAGCATTTCAAGTTTTATTTTGATGTGACAAAGTAGTGATGAGTTGTTTATTTACTTTTTAATTAGCCTTCCCATTAATGCCATCATTTATTAATTCAGACTGATTCGAGAACTCGCATGAAAACAAGAGGTGGGATTTATCGTGTGAACGAATCATAGCCTAGCATAACCAATCATACCGCAATGCAGGCATAGAGAGCCTAAGTCCCGCCCCTCCGCTTCCGGCTCATGGGACCTTATTTCGGAAAAAATATGTATGGTAGTCAATGGCGAGAGACAACTTATCTTTTTGTTCCATCTGAACTGTGCCCTGAATTACACATGTGTGACCTGTCACGGAAAGTAAGGACACAAGTCGGCAGCACAACTTTTGAGCAAAATGAGAAAGAAGCATTTATATTTTTTAAATGGGATATGGAAATAGACCATATCGCATCGATATAGTTCAAAGTTGCGCTGTGATCCTTGCTGCAAGCAAGCTGCTGCGTGCTTTTGTAGAAGTCTGCTTCTCAACAGCCCAGTGTACAACGCGACAAATACTCACATTAAATGTTTACGCAGAGGAACAGGACACTGCAGTTCTCAAAAGTTCATTATTTGCATGTGCTTTAAAGCCTTGCCGGTTAAACATGTCATTCGCTGCTGAAGCGCTGTTCTAATGCGCTTTTCTGCGTTTGTCAGATGTTTGTCAATTTAAAAGATAATTATGAAAGTCAAGAAAGTCACAGTTTGTCATAAAACAGAAGAGTAACATTTAGTTTTATGTGAAAATAGCTCAATGAACTACATCTTTCGTCTTGCACTATACGTCACCGTTGCTCGTATGTGTGCAGTCTGGTACAAAACACTCAGGCATGACAGCGTAACGTTATGATTATAACATAAGACTGTAGAAAAAAATACAGACGTTAGCTTCAGTAAAGTTAGCTTCAGTGAAAAGGTATGACGTCACATGTGCGCCTTTTGGGTTTGTAGTCTTTGTAATTACGTATTTTCACAGTCTTATACCTCAACGTACTAACGTAACCTCGGTTCTCTCTATAAGAGGGAAAATCCATTTTCTCGAGAATACTGAAGCCAAAAATTATCCATAATTCTGTATTATTTTTAAACGCATATTGCTACAGCGAGCAGACCTAGGCGAGGCAGCTCGCACGCCTATTGGCGGCTCTGCGGCCACTTGCTGCAACCTAAGCTGCCTGTGACGTAAGCACCAAAGTCGTCACGGCCCACCAGAATGGGCGTGGCTTATGCCTATATAAGCCAGACCCCGATAGGGTGCTCTTTGGTTGTTCATCGACTGAAGCGATACCAGGTCGCAGCACACGCACAGCATGGTTACGCAACACTCGTTCCCTCTTCTAGAGAGAACCGAGGTTACGTTAGTAACCGAGTACGTTCTCTTACAAGAGTACTCTCGTGTTGCGTAAGCTAGCGTACGCTACGGGAACCCAATGTAAAATGCTGTGCATGCTGAGGATGGTCCACAACATAGTCCCAAGGGCATGTGTCCGGGTCTCATATGATAGGTGGGTAATGACAAGGCCGACGGGAAGTGGGCCTTAGAGCAAAATAGAAGATGACACAGTCGCCCAATGAATGAATAAGTGCTTAACACAGTGTAACAGTCAGGGTAGACCTTAGCCGGCCTGAACTGTAGAATGACAGCTGGACTGAGCACAGTCCACTCTGTATAAGAATGCCAAGGCATGGCACGCAGTCTGGTCGGAACCGAGTCGGCAGAACTGCAGATACCTTGTTTAGACTGAAAACAATCTAGCCTGTAGGGTGGGAACTTCTAGGTTGTAGAACCTTATAAATGTAGACGGGGAGGCCCAGCCTGCCGCCATACAAATATCTTGAAGTGAGACCCCCCTGGACCAGGCCCACGAAGAGGCCATGCCTCTGGTGGAATGAGCTCTAACGCCCAAAGAGCAATGAAGGCCTTTGGATATACAAGCCAGCGCGATAGCATCAACTATCCACCTTGAAAGGCTCTGTTTCAAGGTAGCCAGACCTTTAGTGTGGCCACTAAAAGAAACGAAGAGCTGTTCTGACTCTCTGAAGGCAGCAGAATGTTGTCAGACCCAGGGAGAGCTGACAGGGAAATAACTTGCGCTCTGAAAGGAGTAGCCAGCACCTTGGGGACATAACCATGTCTTGGTTTGAGAATGACTTTGTAGTCATTAGGCCCAAACTCAAGGCACGTCGCACTCACAAAGAGCGCGTGTAGGTCACCCACCCGTTTGACTGAGGCGAGAGCCATCAGGAAAACGGTTTTGAGTGAGAGATACTTTAGTCCCACAGACTGTAGTGGTTCAAAAGGGTCACCTTTCATGGCCTCTAGGACTGTGGAAAGGTCCCAGACGGGAACCGAAGGGGGTCGAGGAGGGTTCAACCTCCTAGCTCCTTTAAGGAAGCGGATGAAAAGGTCGCTCCTTCCTAGTGGCTGGCCATGCATTAGTTTTACAAACGTAGCTATGGCCGACACGTACACTTTGAGCGTGGAGGGGGACCTGCCCTCATACAACAGCTCTTGTAGAAAGGAAAGAACCTCCGTCACCCCACAGTATTGTGAATCCATGTTTCGGGCTGAACACCAGCCGGAGAACACTGACCACTTGGAAGCATAGAGCCGTCTAGTAGAGGGCGCTCTAGCCTGTGTAATCGTGTTTAACACTCCTACTTGGGAGGTCAGCGGGTATCCATTGATAGCCCAAACGTGCAGAGGCCAAAGCTCGGGACGTGGATGCCAAATCGCGCCCTTGGCCTGGGAGAGGAGATCCCTTCTCACCGGAATCGGCCATTGGGCCATGCTCATTAGCTGCATCAGCTCCGGGAACCACACTTGGCTCTTCCAAAGTGGCTCTACGAGGAGCACAGAGCATTTGCTCTCCCTGATTCGTTGTATTACCTGTGATAATAACGTAATCAGTGGAAACGCATAGAGCGGGCGGCTGGGCCAGTCGTGACCCTGTTCTTTGTGAAGAATATTGGGCAATGACCATTGTCTTGTGACGCGAAGAGGTTGACTTCCGCTCTGCCAAACATGTCCCACAGCGACTGAACAACCTGAGGGTGAAGGGACCATTCCCCTGGGGGAACATTGTCTCTGGACAGCATGTCCGAACCCACGTTCAGTGATCCGAGACCCCCCTGGCAGTTTATGTAGGACACCACCGACATGTTTTGTAATAAATTGTAATTTCGGAACTCATTGTGAGCTGTATAATGTAGTACGTTGGTCCTCATTATCGACACGCAAACTAAAGCATTGGTACCTGTTCATTTACAATTCTATTTTTGGTATATTGCCATCATATTGTTGTTCCCTTACTTAACACAAAATTGCTGGGGTATATTCTCTACATTCACAGAACTTGTATGCACTTGCGGTTATATTTGTACAATCTGAATTTGGAAAACAAGCTTCCTTTTCCAGGGAACTTGCACTGCGTCGAAATTGACGATATGGGAAGGCTCTGCGTGACTGCGTCGTGACACACTTGTGAAAGCAGTCCAATGGAAGGTAGGCGGGGGAAGTCATGGCAGGAAGCTATAAAGCGCACTCAGTCAGCTTCTGTGCCTTCAGCAAGTGCTCTGTGTGAAAATGTCTCTGTCTATTTAGTGTTGTTTGTCCACAAGCATATTATTTATTATCTAGACAGGTGTATAATGGCGAGTAAACAGCATTTTTGATCGTGTATTCTTCCCTGCCCTCACTTCAGTACGAGTTGGGAAACACGCGATTTATGTGTTGTTTGTTTGGGAGTGGAGCATGCACGGTCAGCTCTAGTAAAAGGGGGCTGACCGTGTTCATTCATAAATTCGCGATGTGTAAAATATGCACTATCAAGATTTTTATCTCTGCTCCTGTTAACTTTCTTCTCGAGGGAACAAAGTCAATAACGATTCTTTGGCTTGGATCTCGCAAGCGCAGAGGCAGCGCGTATATTACAGTGCTGCAATTATAATCTAGTGACTCGGATCTCGCGTTTGCAGAGGGATCTGGTAATATCTGGTAGGTTATGGGTCTGCAAAAAGAATCTAGAGGCTCGGATCTTACGTTTGCCGAGGCAACGCGTAGATTATGAGTCCGCAATACATGCTTAAGTGACTGAGCAGACTGGAATTTCTCTTTCTCTCTTTTTCCTATGATTGTGTGCAAACTAATTATGTCAAGTCAAGTCATCTTCATTTATATAGCGCTTTTAACAATGTAGCTTGTTTCAAAGCGGGTTTACAGTGATAAACGGATAATTTAAGGTAACAGAGATTATTTTGGCTTTATAGCGGTTCTTGAATAAAAATATTTTCCAGCTAAAGTTATTTTTGATTGAAGTTAAAGTTAATGTTGAATGATCATTAGTTATTAAATTAGAGACCGCTAAGACGACACCGTTCTCTCTACACAGACTTTAAACGCGAACCTGTGAGAAACGCTGATGGCACTCACGTGCGCATTAAGAATTAATTATATAGTTATGCGCATTTGAATATATGTGCGCAGGTTTATAATTCCCTACAAAAACCAAGCCTTAACAAACTACTTGTCTGGCCTTGAAAATGTTTAGAAAGAATTTTATCACTTGCTTCAATATGCGTTTATCAAAACCAAAATCATCCCGATAACGCTTTATCTGTAGAGTGGTAAAGGGATCCTTCACAGGGGAGAGACTAGTTGGCACTTCAGCACTGCGTTGTCATCGGGTCCAGGCGAAAGTCCTTCGTCAGATCTGGATACGGCCTGTATCCAGCAGGCTGCGAGAAAACCTTGGGATAAACAAAGACACAAAAATTAGCGTGGATTCCATTCTTCTTATGATGTAATGAGTACATCAGGATTTATGGGAAGCAAGGTCATAGGTTTGGTCTCAGCTTTGGTGGGGACATCCTACCCCCACATTTTTTTTTTTCAGCCAATCAAATGACGGCGTTCCTTGTACTGTCGTCCTGGCCGTCGGAATCGATCCAAATAGCTGCAGAAGGGTTTACCTTTACATTTTTTTACCTTCATGAAGGGCATTTCCCCCCTAATTTGATTAAATGTATGCTCAGCGCCACCGCTCCCACCACGCGCTGTGCGTAGGGCACCAATAGCTGAGAGGGCACCAAAAAAATTGCCTAATGAAAATCAATAATTATAATGCCGATATTATTTCAGTATAGAAATACAGACATCCCGGGAGTCTCCCACGCATATTGATAGCGGCTCACTGATGCCCGCGAATTAGTTAAAATCTCCTGGAATCTATAGCGAGCACGCCCGCGAGACAGAGACTGTGCTCCAAACCGCGTATCGCGTGCACGGAAGAGAGAGCAAGAGACCGCGCGCATGTGCCTCATGAAGCGCATGTAATATGTTTGATGGACACAGGACAGAATGGACACAGGAACCCAACAGAACCGTCACGGTGGAAAAAGTGTATCTGAGCATGTGACTGTCTATCCGAGTTTTGTCGAGAGCCGGAGGCGGCACCAAATTTGACGGAGGCGGCCGCCTCGTAATCCTCTGCAGGAAAAGGAGTAAATATTGGTGTGGACAATTAGGTCATTTTAAAATATTGATTGGGACTAGTACCCAGCCCCCCCCCCCCCCCCCCCCCCCCGGGTGACCTAATCTATGCAGCCTAACATTGAATTTTAGAAGTCTATAATGTATTATATGAATGCTAGGTCAAAGAGATGTGTCTTTAATCTAGCTTTGAACTGACAGAGTGCGTCTGCTTCCCGGGCAATGGTAGGAAGACTGTTCCAAAGTTCTGGTCTAAATAGGAAAAGGATCTACCGCCAGTAGTCGATTTTGATATTCTATTATCAACTGGCCGGAATTTTGAGATTGCAATAGACATGAAGGGACTATAATGCGTTAAGAGCTCGCTCAAGTACTGCGAAGCTAAACCATTTATTGTAATCAGCAATATTTTAAAATGTATACAATGTTTAATAGGGAGCCAATGCAGTGTTGACAGAACAGGACTAATATGGTCATACTTCCTGGTTCTGGTAAGAACTCGAGCTGCTGCTTTTTTAACTAGTTGTAGTTTGTTTGTTAAGCGTGCAAGGGCAACCACCCAGTAGAGCATTACAATAATCTAGCCTTGAGGTCATGAACACATTAACTAATTGTTCCGCATTTGTCAATGAGAGCATATTGCGTAATTTAGATATATTTTTAAGATGTAAAAAATGTGGTTTTACAGATACTAGACACGTGACTTTCAAATGAAATATTGGTATCAAAGAGCACACCCAGGTTTCTAACCAGCGACGAAGACTTAACAGAGCAGCCATCAAGTGTTAGACAGTATTCTAGGTTATTACGTGAGGAAGTTTTTTGTCCAATAATTAGAATCTCTGTTTTTTTTCAGAATTTAGTAGTAGGAAATTACTAGTCATCCAATTTTTTATATCAGCTATGCATTCCTTTAATCTTGTGAATTGGTAAGTTTTGTTAGGTTTTGAAGAAATATACAGCTGAGTATCGTCGGCATAACAGTGAAAGCTAATTCCATGTTTCCTAATGATATCTCCACCGGACAGATAAGTATGATTTAAACCATGCTAGTGCAATTCCACTAATGCCAACATAATGTTGGAGTCTATTTAAAAGAATGTTGTGTCAAATGCAGCACTAAGATCGAGTAACACTAATAGAGAGATACAACCATGATCGGATGATAAGAGCAAATCATTTGTGACTCTAACAAGAGCTGTCTCGATACTATGGTACGTCTAAATCCGGACGGAAAATCATTTCTTTCTAGAAAGGAACACAGTTGTGAGGATACTGCTTTTTCTAGTACCTTGACAGAAAAGGCATATTCGAGATCGGCCTGTAATTGACTAATTCTGTAGGGTCAAGTTGTGTTTTTTAACAAGCAGTTTAATCATAGCTAGCTTAAAGGTTTTTGATACGTATCCTAGAGACAAAGACGAGGATCTATGACATCTGGAAGCATCTCTTTCAGTAGCTTAGTCGGTATAGGGTCTAACATACATGTTGTCGATTTAGATGAATTAACGAGTTTAGAAAATTCTTCCTCTCCTATAGCAATAAATTAATAGAATTTTCCCTCAGGGAGACTACAATGCACTCCCTGATGCGATACTGTAGTAGACGGTTGCATAGTTATAATTTTGTCCCTGATATTATCAATCTTATAAGTGAAGAAGTTCATAAAGTCATTACTGCTGTGTTGCTTAATACTTCTGGGTTTGAAGCTTTCTTTTTCGTTAGTTTAGCCACTGTTTCAAATAAATACCTTGGATTGTGTTAATTTTCTTCTAATAGGGTTGAAAAATAAGCAGATCTAGCAGCTTTTAAAGCCTTTTCTGTAAGCAACTGAGCTCTCTTTCCATGAAACGCGAAATACCTCTAGTTTTGTTTTCTTCCAGTTGCGCTCCATTTTTCTGGCTGCTCTCTTAAGGGCCCGGTTGTGCTCATTGTACCATGCCATTGGACTGTTTTCTTTAATCTTCTTTAAACTCAACGGAGCAACTGTGTCTAAAGTGCTGGAAAGGAGAGTTATGTGTGTTTGCAAACTTCTTTTTTGACTTAGATTATAATATGGACATTCAGACTGTCATTCAAACCACTTATTCTTGTCTTGTTTCACTTGTTTCTTGGCTGCATTGAATTTTGAGGAATTAAATGAAATATCTGTCTGGCTTTGTAAGTTAGATGTCTGTTTAAAAATACTATATTCAGCCTTTCATCCAGATCAAGTTTTTTTGTCTGGTTAGTTTTTTGCTGTAATTAATTTTTGGGGAGTTTTTTTGTCTGGTTGGTTTTGGCTGCAACAAAAAGGGAGACCAGTCACATCAATTCTCAACAAAACATTTTAATGCAAAGAAATGCACAAAAAAATAATATTCACAAAGAAACATGTTAGGGCTGGGCAATCAGCATTGCTCAAACGGTCGAACTCCATGCCTGAGAGATACGCCGAAGCAAGACATCACCAAAGCAGTGCTCCACCACAAACCCTTCCAGTGACATTTAACTCAAGTCCAACATGTATCAAGTGTATCGACCATGCTCCCCAAATGCCACCTGAAAACACACCATACACCACAAGCACATGCACAGCCGACATCACAGATGTCAACATTTTATCACTTCACTTGTGGGCAATTACATTCCAACCTGTGAATATTTCAAGTCCATTTAGAAATTCAGATTGTTTTCTAAACCTGCTAGTAAATCAGGGTTTTCTCTCTGAAGTTCATCTTAGTTACTAAGTATATCGATCAGCCGCTAAGAGTGCAGACCGTTCTCCAAGTGTGTGTATAAGCCTTCGGTCTTTGAAAGCAGCCTTGTGATTATGAGCGTGATGTGTATGATATCATGAAGGTGTTTGCCGGCCATCTGTTGCATGGTGGGACCCTCAGGACAGAGCCTCAGAAAAGCGCTTCCTTCCAACCAACACTAATTGAGAGTGACAAATCCTCCGGCTTCAGTGTGATAATTTTTTTTGTTTTTTTTGTTGTGCCATTATAGTGAAAAGCATCCGACGATGTTAATAATACAATCATAATAATAATACTTTTATTTTTATAGTGCTTTTCTAGACACTCAAAGAAGCTTTACCGTTTTGGTTACATCGCTAAAACAAACAGACAAGGTTATATAACTAGCAAAATAAACGAAAACACATAGGTACATGGACAAGCAGTGGCAAAGCAAGAGAGGTGGGCGATGAAAAGGATGAAAAACTGGGAAAGTCTGTTAACAAGAAAAAGCAAGTTCAAAGAGGGTGAATTTTGAGGGCCTGCCCAGCAAACACATTTACGTTGTGGCAACGTCTCTGGCACGTTGCATTTCTGCTATGGCAAAGTGGCTGTCTACATGCTCGCAACATTGTAACAACGTATAAATTGTAAGACGCAACAGGGCTGTAGCAACGTTGTTACGCGACATTCAGCAACTGAGAGACGACATTCTGACAATTTTTTTTATATGCTAGATATGCCTATAGATATCCCTCATTTAGCATTTTGTTAGATAATTGTATACTTTTTAAATATTGTTTATCAACATTGGGTAGGTTTTGTTATTTCTCCATGCCATCTGACATGTTTTCTTGATTGTCTTATTGGTTTGTTTATTTGTCTTTAGTTTTGTCTTTATAAAGTCAGATCCAGTCACTGTCTGTTGAACTGTGTGTGGAACATTTAATTATATTTATAAATAAAGTATTATTGTTATTTTTTCTTTATATTCACGTCTCCGCCGTATCCTTGTGGGAAGGACCCTGTGTGTCCTTATTGGACCATTATTTCCCTGGGTGAAATTCCCAGGGTGGCGTAGTCTGTGTTACGAGGGGTCAGGTGTCCAGTTGTCCTGGTCCAACTCCTTTGTAATTATAATTGAGTCCAAAATAAATAAAAAAACACCCTTTCGGTGCCACACAAAGCATGCTGGGAACTAGTAATCTACTGTTTAACTTCCAATGTTATCCAGACAATTTTATTGAGTTACTAAAAAAAAATGTATTTAAATTACACGCAATATTAAGTTAATGAATTTATCATCATTGTTATATTAACCAAACTCAACAAAATAATGTGTGCAACTTGAAAGGTTTAACGATATCAATAAATTTGACTTACAACCATGCATTTATTTAAGTTGTGGTAATGGATTAGCATCTGAACACAGAGGCAAAAAAGTTCTCTCAACTTATGTGTTTTGTAAAACAAGGGCATCAGTTTTTTGGATCTGAAAACTGCTCATTCTCCCTCATTCAGCAGATTTTCCAATCTTTTGTTGCATCAGATGAGTCATGTGGTGCTGAACCTGCTTTAGCTGTGACACATCAGTATGAAAGGCTTCTGCCCATGCCAGTCTGTTCTGTGTGTACAAGCCATTCAATCTGTCAGACGTGTAACATGTTTTAATGTTGATGTAATCAGGACAAATTTCATGTCGAAGTGCAGGACAGGAAAATCATATTTATTTTGCACAATTTGCTGTAACATTTAGTAGTGTTGTTCATGTGTTCTGATTTTGGATTGGTTTGGCCCAAGACGAGATCTGTGTTTGGTAACAAGAATTCCCGGAATCAGCCATCCCTTCCAACTCATGATGACTCAAGTATAATCTAGTTCAGAATCATTTTTTTTAGCTTCCTTTGACGATGTCAAATTTGTATTTGTGTGTTAATGGAAACTGATGTCCTTAACGAGGGTTTTTGCGTGTTTAATCCTTCAATTTCATTACTAAATAGGTACTTTTTTTAACATTAGCCAGACGTAATGGATCAAAAGAGATTTGCTGAAATCTCTCCAACCCAAACACTCAAATTTGTCTTCCCTGTCAGTCTGTATGTGTACATAGATCAACAAAAAATGTTTTTAATCACAAGTGAAATACAAAAATGCATCCTGTGAGAACAGTGGCCGGTTGCATTAACTGCTTAATCTTACAAATTACTTTTTTTGGTTAAGACTGGTCATATTTTTTTTTTAAAGTCTGCTACAAATGCAGATTGACTTTGGCTAAATGCTAGTTGATCAAACTAGTTCTTAAGACATTTTTAACAGTCGTTAATGTGTTTATGCAACTGGAACCTATATACCTTAGACCAGGGGTGCCCAATCCTGCTCCTGCCGATCGACTGTCCTGCACAGTTCATTTCCAACCCTAATCAAACACACCTGAAGCAACTAATTAAGGTCTTTAGGATCACTTGAAAATTAAAGGCAAGTGTGTTTGATTAGGGTTGTAGATGAACTGTGCAGGACAGTCGGCAGGAGCAGGATTGGGTACCCCTGCCTCAGGGGGCTTTCACACTGGCAACTGCCTAGTTCGGAGCGGGCACGGTTTGCATGAAAATCGCTAAGTGAACGCTGTCATGCGGACCCGGGACTTCCTGGAGGAGGTGGTCTGAGTACGGTTGCTCCCGAACCCGTGCCGCGGTTCCATCTACTCTTACCACAACCGGGGGGAGTACTCTGGGTTCGGGCCGAACTCCGAGCTCGGAGCCCTCCCCCCAACAGCACGCCAAATACGCATAACCTTTATTGTGTTAATTTTATGTAAATGTGAACTCGTGAAATAGCACCAAATTAATAAAAAACACAATATATTGACCCGTGTTCTGTTTTCTATCATGCGCCGTGCACGTTTGCGATGGAATCAAGTTGAGTGTAAAACCAGACCAACGCTGCGGGGGGGCGCCGGGAACAATTGAGTCAACAATTAAGTCAAGTAAACAATTAAGTCAAGTCAAGTCACCTTTATTTATATAGCACTTTTTACAATACAGATTGTATCAAAGCAGCTTCACAGTGATAATAATGTGAAAAATAATACAACAAAGTTTTCTTCTAGGAGAAAATTTCATCATCGTCCACCTTAAGTAAGGCAAATCAATAATATTGTATATTGATCAATAATATTAATATTGAATATTAAATGTCTCCAACTAAGCAAGCCAAAATGGAATTTAGTCATAGGATGTACAGAAATCACCCTTGTACCTAAAGGCAGACTTTAGATAGAATCTTAATAGACTTTAATGTTGATGCTGCAGGCCATAAGCATATGCTTATGTCATATGCACATTTTTGAAAACTGAAATCTACTGAGTCAGCCCACTGAGAATTGTTTGTGGAGTTAGACATGGACTCACCAGAGGGCAGTGCTACATATGGAAAGTCCCTGCAGAGGATCCAACCTAGTCAGGGTGGATACAATACAACTTCTCCCACCTGCACACTGCTATTTACCTTTTTCCGGCTACAACTGAGTTCCACGGGACTTCAGCGCGAGACTACAGCTAGCCATCTAAAACACTATTTAGGTGAATTTAAACAATGGCTAAGTTGCTAAACGCATCTTGTTGTCATGCTCATGTTGGACAGACATTTTAATTGCATTTTGTGTCTGTTAAGAGGCACAAAGACACTCTTTATGTATATGCCCCCATAACCGCCGCTTTAGCTGAGTGGGAGCTCTGGGCATTAGCTGTAGCAGCTCCGTGTTTCAATCACCAATCCGTTTTTTTTTTTTTTTTTAATAGACAGTACTCACAAAGGTATAACGATAGTTCTCCTTTGTTCATGCCCGGGGTTCTCCTTTAAGACATGAAAGTCCACATCCTTCAGGTCGATCACTGCAAAACTATCTTGGGGTGAAATCATTGAAAAAGTAGTTTCTGTGTTAGCATTTTGATTCAAAACACGCAGTTCCAAAATAACCCACCACTCTTTTTGGGTACAATTAAAGTAGGGGCTGTAGAACCCGGACCTCATATCGGCTGGAGGAACCGGCTCTATCGCATCCTTTGCCAGGAGGGCTGCTATCTCTGCTCACAGGACAGGGGCCTCTTTGGTAAAATGGGGTGCCGCAGAACCTGGGGGGACGCCTGGCGAACTGATTCTCATAGCCGAGTCTAACCGTCCGAATGAGCCAGCGTGATGGGCTGGAAGCACCACCCAGGCACCCAGAAACCGCACCGTGGGACCAATGGGACCACAGACGTACCCGTGTGGGTTGCGAGGTGGACATACCTTCTATGCTGACAATGTGGACAAGGCAGGGACCCGACCCGGAAAGGCACAGCATCCCGGAGTGGGGTCTGAGTGTGCAGTGCTACACTTAACCTGGCTCCACAGTTAGGCAGGAGGTACGTGAGAAGGCATTGCGTACTCAAACCGCACCCTGCTGGCGATGGTTTGAGAGGGCTGTGATTGGCAAGGCATAGCGTCAACCGCGCTTTCCTGAGACCCAGAGAATGAGAAAATTGCTCTTTTGTTGAAAATGTGGGTACCTAAAACTAACTCAAACAAGGATTCTCCGCCAGGGCTCTCCACTGTTTTGGAGGGTCTGGCGGGGCCCGAGACGGATGGCGGCACCTTCCTGCGGCCTGCTGCTGGGGCCATCCAGGACCGGTGGAGGGAGCAGCGGCCTGCCAGGGCAGGATGTGGACTATCTCCCCCCGTCTGTTCTGTACCGCAGAGAACTACTGGCAAAGTTCTTGACAGCGTCGCGGGAAGTCAGATCACCCTGTGTATCAACAAAATTAGTCTTCTGATTGGGAACTAGTAGAACTAGATTGCGGGATAGCGGTGGGGATCCCACCTCTTGCGGGGTATTGGTGTCTTGATCTCAGCATCGAGATGGTCATCATCAGTGGGTACATGACTCATCCACAAATGCTCCATCAGCATGCTTACGACCCATACATGAGAGGCAGTGATCGTGACTGTCAACCAGGGCCAGGAAACGACAGAAACAAGAAACGCACTGGTGGAATGACATCTTGAAAAAGACCCGCTTTTGTGCTGAAGTGCACAGGAGAAGATTGTCTGCTCAGCGTGCAGAGAAGGGCTCTTGCTGTGCAGAGATTCTCTCGAAGACAATCATCACTGACGCATCATCACACCAACACAGGAAACTCTTCGGGGTTCTGAAGACCACACTCGAGATGAAAGCAGAGCTGAATTAAGTCAAGTCAAGTCACATTTATTTATATAGCGCTTTTTACAATACAAATTAGTTTAAAGCACCTTTATAGATATAACAGGAAAATAATGCAACAAAGTTTGTTTTTAGATAAAAAGAGCATTATAGTCCAACTTAGTAAGTTCAGTGATGGTTAATTGTTTTGTAAAAAAAGTTATTAATTTATTTCATTTATATAATAGCCCCTAGCCAAAAGCCAAAGGCGACAAAAGGGAAAAATGCAAAAAAGGCGACAGTGGCAAGGAACCAAAACTCCAGAATGTGACAGAATGGAGAAAAAAAAAACTTGGGAGAAACCAGGCTCAGTCGGGGGGCCAGTTCTCCTTCTGGCCGATGACGCGAACAGTGTATGATTATGATATAGGCAGCATTACAGGTCAGTAGTCAGATTGGATTGGAACATTCAGAATATTTATCCAGTTCCATCTGGTTGAAGGTCAAAGTCCTCATGTCGGTATAGAGATGGGTTTTTTGAGGATCAGTGCCGATGGCTGTCATGTCGTTGACGCCTTCACAGGGGAGAGTCTAGTTGACACAATCTCTGCTGACCCTTCAGGGATGTTTTGTAGTTGTGTCTAGGTGCAGGTCCACCATCTGATCTGGATACGGCCCCGATACGGCTGACTATATCATGCGTTGTAGTCGTGTCTAGGTGCAGGTCCACCATCTGATCTGGATACGGCCCGGATACGGCTGACTACATCATGCGTTGTGGTCTTGTCTAGGCGCTGGTCCACCATCTGATCTGGATATGGCCCGGATCCAGCTGATTACAGTAAACCTCGGAATAAACAGAAAGACTAACATTAGCGTAGATGCCATTAAATTAAGTAGTAGGACATTACTAGTCATCCAAATTTTTCTATCAGCTATGCATTCCATTAATTTTGTGAATTGGTAGGTTTCATCAGGATGCAAAGGAATATAGCGGTGAGTATCATCAGCATAACAGTGAAAATTAATCCCACGCTTCCTAATAATATCTCCCCAGGGTAGGATGCACAGCGTAAAAATAAACCGTTCTAGTTCTGATCCTTGTGGTACTCAATACTTAACTTGTGATCGATATCGATTAAGTGCAGAAACGCTCGGCTCCAAAGCGAAAGTTTAGAGAGTCTCTATCTGCATGCTTCCTATATGCACGAGGCATCGTTCGCGATGCAAATCTCACTAGCCAATGTCCATTGGCTGTTTCTGTTAAAACTCGAAGGTGATAGAGAGGGGGGAAAGGGCATCGTTAAGCAGCCTCACTGTGTAAGGGTACAGGCTGTTAGCCAGTCTGGCTTTACTGGCACCAATGGACCTGTACCTTCTCCCTAAGGGCAGCAGGTGAAACAGGTGATGGGCCGGGTGATGCCGGTCCCGCAGGATGTTGTGCACTCTCTTCAGACAGCGAGTATCATAGATGGTACTGATCTCTGGGAGAGTGGTCCCAATGATTTTACCCGCTGTTTTTACCACTCGTTGGAGTGCCTGCTGATGTGCCTTAGTGCAGTTGGGGCGGCAGTGGCTCAGTGGTTCATGTAGGTTGTCTACAAACCGGAAGGTTGGTGGTTTAATCCCCGGTTCCACTTGACCAAGTGTCGAGGTGTCCATGAGCAAGACACCTAACCCCAGCTGCTCCTGAAGAGCTGGATGGCGCCTTGCATGGCTGACACCGGCGTCGGTGTATGAATGGGTGAATGTGAGGCAAAAATGTAAAGTGCTTTGGTGGCCATTAGGTCTGTGAAAGCGCTATATAAATGCAGTCCATTTACCATTTACCATTTACCACACTATGAAACCATATGTCAAAACACTGCTGATGGCACAGTTGTAAAAGTTGACCATCAGCTGTTTTGGAATCCTGGCGCTCCTCAGTTGCCTCAGGTAGTAGAGGCGTTGCTGGGCCTTCCCTATTACTGTGGTGATGTTGGTTCCCCAGGACAGGTCCTCGGTCACAGATACTCCAAGAATCTGAAATGTGGCACCCTCTCTACCATCTCATTGCCAAAAGAGAGAGTGATTGGGTCTGCTCTTGCGGAGTCCACAATGATTTCCTTGGTCTTTTTGATATTCAAAGACAAGTTATTATTGACACACCATGATGCTAGGTGTTGCACTTCAGTCTAGTAATCCGCCTCATTGTTGTTGTTGATGAGTTCGAGCACTGTTGTGTCGTCTCCAAATTTAACAATGAGATTGGAACAAAGAGAAGCAGAGCAGTCATGTGTGAATAGAGTGTAGAGCAAGGGGCTAAGCACACACCCTTGGGGGGCCCCGGTGTTGATTGAAAGGGTGGAGGACAAGGGTTTGCCTACTCTAACATTCTGTGTTCGATTTGTCAGAAAGTCCACAATCCAATTGCACAGCGAGTTGTTAAAGCCAATGTGGTGCAGTTTGGCTCGGAGTTTAAATGGCCGTTTTGTGTTAAAGGCAGAGCTAAAGTCGACAAAGAGGAGTCTCGCGTAGGTGTTCTTGTGCTCGAGATGTTCCAATAACGTGTGGAGCACGATGGCGATGGCGTCCTCAGTTGACCGGTTCCACACCTTCCGGAATGGAGGTGAGTGCCACCGGTCTATAGTCATTTAGATAAGTGGCATTTGACTGCTTGGGGACTGGGACTATTGTGGCTGTCTTAAAGCAGACAGGGACCCATGAAGTGGACAGCAATGTATTGTAGATGGCGGTAAAAACGTCAGTTAGCTCCGCAGCACAGTCTCTCAGCACTCGGCCCAGCACACCGTCCGGTCCGGCTGCTTTCCTGGTGTTGATGCCGCAGAGGACCTGTCTTACCTCATGAGTACTCAGGACTAGGGCAGGATCAGTGGAGGGGAGGGGGGCAACACAGGATCTGTGTTGCCCCTGTCATAGTGGGCATAAAAGAGGTTGAAATCCTCAGCCAAGGTGGAATCAGCTGAGGGAGATGTTGATTTGCTCTTATAGTCCGTGATGGCCCTGATGCCCTCCCATACCTGCCTGGGGTTTGTAGAATTATTAAAACAGGCTTCAATATGCCTCCGGTGTTGTTGTTTGGCAGTTTTGATTCCTTTCCTTAATGCAGCCCTGGCTCTTCTGTATAAATCAGGGTCCCTAAAACCCAGCGCTCTATCCCTAGTTCGGATCAGTTGTTCAACTCTGTGTGTCATCCAAGTTTTCTTGTTGAGATACAAACGGAAATGTTTTCAAGACGTAACATTATCCACACAGAAGTTAATGTAACTCAGGACAGTGGTGGTATATCATCCAATGATTCACGAGTGTCCATGCCTTGCCCCTTGAAAACATCCCAGTCTGTGTGGTGGAAACAGTCCCGTAACATAGGGATGGCGTCCTCTGGCCACATTCTCACGGTCTTGGTTGTAATCCCAGCGCTCTTTATCTTGAGTGTATACCGTGAGTGTAGCAGCAGGGAGAGATGGTCTGACAGACCCAGGTGGGGGTAATACTGGGCCCTGTATGCTTCTGCTACGTTAGTATACACCTGGTCCAGCGTTTTATCTCCCCTAGTAGCACATTTCACATTGCAATGGAATTTGTGAAGAAGAGTTTTTAAGTCAGCATGGTTAAAATCCCCAGCGGCAAAAAAAACACTGTCCGGGTGTGCTACCAAGCTGTTATTAATGCTGTTATGAAACTGTGCAAGCGCTAGCTTAGCATTAGCGTTCCTGTGGAATGTAAACGGCACAGATGTAAACAGCAGTAAATTCCCTCGGGAGATTGAAACGGCCTGCACTTCAGCAGCATGAGTTCCCTTCAACAGTCCTGTTCACGACGGTGACATTTGTGCACCAGAAGTTGTTGATGTAGATGCAAAGTCCCCCGCCGATCTTCTTACCAGATCCTGTCGGCTCGGTAGGCAGTGCGAACCCCACTAGCTCGATAGCAGCGTCCGGAGTGGTACTGTTCAGCCAGGTTTCTGTAAAAATCATGCAGCAACAGTTGTAAATAATCCTTTTTGCTGCTATATATAACCGGATCTCATCCATCTTGCTGCGGATCGACCGGGCGTTTGAGAGAAAGATTGTAGGAAGCGGTGGTTTAACGGATTAGCCTTTAGCCTGGTCCATACACCAGCCCGCTTGCCCTCTTCTGCCCAATGGGGGCCTGGTAGATGGTCTGGTGATCTCAAGAGGAATGAACTACTCGGCTAACAGGTGGTGTACTCTAGTACTCAGGTACAAGAGTTCAGAGCGGCTGTACTGAAATGCCGCTGTACTGAAAATGTGTGACGTGATACACAGTACCACCAAAAAAGGGAAAAAAAACATGCCCGTTGTCGGAGCTCCTGGCTGCTGCGACTGTGCGCGACGCCATGTTTCAAGAATTCCCTCAGCTGAACAATGACACTATTTTAGTTTAGCTGCTGAAGGAGGCGAAATGAACTGTTTGCATAATTGAATAATTTTCCTGTTATCACTCTAAAGCTGCTTTGAAACAATCTGTATTGTATTAAGTGCTATATAAATAAAGGTGACTTTATTTAAAATAAATTAAATAATTAAAGGATTAAAAGGGATTTAAGGGAACAAAGAAAAGAAATAAGAATGAGGAAAGAAGTTCTAGTTCTAATAGCCTAGTTGTTAAGTAATCCATTTAAACTCTTAGAAAATAAATTATTAAAAAATGTGCACACAATTACTCTTATTTGTATGTCTAAAATATCAAAAATGCTAAATGTTTCTTGTCTCGTAACATTCAGTTATGAATGACATGCATGTATCATGTAAATTATAGCATATTTTCAAATAAAAATGGCAAAATTCCATAATTGGTTTTTAGTATATTGTATGAGTTGAGTTGAGTAAACTGTATATTACTGTGGGTCATTGAACATATCTATCATAAAAACAGTAGTCAAATATTAAATGTTTTGCTACTTGCCTCCACGCATTCTTTCACTGTATAAAGTAAAGTGTCACATTGGAATTCACGCTCAACTTCAACGGTCTTCAGTGAGCAATAAGCCCTACCTTCTTTGATCTGATTGGTTATCTCAATAATTTTGACAATGACGAACGCTGTTAGCTGAGGTCGTCCAGCCTTAAATGTAGCTTTTTAAACTGTTTGTCATCATAACAACAAACAGAATGCTGCATAATGGAGTGCAGCAGAGCGGCATCAACAATATCAAATACTGGGTGGGACAATTTTGCCATTTCTAATTATTGAGGGGGAGGGGGGACTTGTCCCCCTCAATGCCTTTGGTGGTTACGGCCTTTTTAAAAGACAATTAAAATTCAGTAATATTTTTTTTATTCATATAATTACTAAAATAATGACATATTATCTTCTGTAGAGCTGCTTTACAGCTAAAGTTGTTTTTATAATTGATGGATTTTGCAACATTAACTGTTCCTAAAGCTGTTTTGAAACTATCTATAATGTCTTAAGCCCTCTATATATTAATGTGACTTGTAATTCTTATAAACACATTTTGACTCTTAACAACGCCAGATCCCAGATGCTGTCATATGTCTCAAACCAATCCAGCTTGGTTCTTGTTCACATATCTGCATCTGGTTAGCGTTCTATTGATCCTGTGAGATAGAGATTACTTCTGACCCTCTAATTAACCTCTTAATCCTCAATCCTGCCCTATTCACAGCCCTGTTTGTTTTAAGGGTTAGGAATTAAAGCAAGGGTGACAACCCTTTTGACAGTTAGTGTCATTTAAAAATTTCTTCTAAACCCTGTGTTTGTAAGTGTGATGAAGCGGTATATGATTTTAATAAATGATTTAGCTTATGGTGATAATTGTCGACTACGCCACCCTGAATCAATCAGGGAATATCAAAATAACCCAGCAATTAACACTAGGTCACACAGGTTCGTGTGCGCCAAGAAGGTCAGAGACATGAGTACAAGCAATATACTTTATTGACGTACAAAAATAGTTAAAACAGTATATTCTTTAAAAAGGGCGTTCACTGCTACATGTACAAATTATGGCAATTTACAAGAGAGGTGATCACAGAGGGCAGTATGCAATGGCAACACCAACACAGTCCTCTACCCTCAAGGGTAGACAGAAATAATTAAACCAAACAACCAGGCTGAGTATACCGGCGGAGGACCACTTAATTACTTTTCCAAAAGCGCAATCCTACTCTCACACACACACATCACCATGCACTTGGAACACACACGCAGGCACTCCAAAAAGTGTAAAAAGGAAGCAAGACTTCCGCCTGGCCACCTCAGTTCCTGGGAGGAAAACAGAATAAACAACTGAGTTTGGTAAAACCCCCAAAATGATATAACCAAAGAAACTATCACAAACAAAATACAAATATACAATAACCAAGGTCAGTTGACGACACACAAACTTAGATAACAGAAAAACAAAGTCTAAACAAGATACACAACGGTTGAACTAAATAAAAAGAAAAGAATAACAGAAGATAGAGCTGGTGCAGCACAGCACAGCACACCCACAAACACACACACTGGTTCTCGTACACTCTATCACTCTAAAAGGAAGTAGACGATACAAATCCTGTTAATTTGTTGCTGGCCCACGGTGCTATCACCCCAATGCGGAGGACAGCGCAAACAGCGTGGTTTATCAAGGTGGACTCAGATTCATACGGTGCACAATCACTGAAGAAAACGAGAGGGAGATTGTGCCAAAGACCAGAAAAAACGGTCCCGAGGACGAAAGAGAAGACCCACGCCTCACGAACGCCTTAAAGGAAGCAAGATGTTACTAGTGCTTCTTTTTCCACTACAATTTTCCATTGTTTTGAGAGGAAACTTAAAAATATATGACACATGGCTGTGGTTGCAGGTACATATTGTTTTAGAAAGATACAATCACCTCAGTTACGACTGTAACCTCGGTTCCCTGAAGAGGTAACGAGACAGTGCGTCGATTGACGCTAAAGGAACGCTTTGTGTGATGATGTCTTAAAGTACTTGTTAAATCAGTCCAATGGTGTGGCGGAACGTCAGAGGGGGGGTGACGTCATGAACCAGGAAACTATAAGCCTGCCCAAACAAAGCCGCGCTAGCTTCTTAAGGTCTAAGCAAGTTGCTTAAATACACATAGGAGATATGGCAGCTGATGCAGCTTCTTGTTCCCTCTTCAGGGAAACGAGGTTACAGTCGTTACCGATGCGTTCCCTTTCAAGGGAACTCGCGCTGCGTCGATTGACGCTAAGGAAATGTCTATACCAACACCACCATACCGAGAAGTGTCTGTCCTGTGTGAAATCATAAGAGCAGCACTAGGACGAAAGCACCCGGAACCCTGGTGTAGAGTCCAAGTCGGGGGAAAAGCATACAAACGTAGCCTCGGCCATGTCTGTACCATCGCATCCAGTCCGAGAGCAGCTGGATGCGTGAGGGAGAACCAGAGTGGACAGTGAGATGTTTGTCGAGATGCAAACAGATCCACTTGTGCCTGGCCGAACACCCTCCATATATGCTCCACCACCTCAGGGTGGAGCCTCCATTCCCCAGGCCTCGGCTCCTGTCTCGACAGGATGTCTGTTCCTATATTCTGGGCCCCAGGGATTTAAGCTGCTCTGAGTGACAGCAGCTTCCCCTGAGACCACAGGAGGATTTGGTGAGCCAGTTTGCATAGCGGATGCGAACGCAAGCCCCCCTGATGATTTATATAGGCGACCACTGATGTGTTGTCTATGCCAACCAACACATGGTGGCCCCTGAGGTCTGGGAGGAAATTCTTGAGGGTAAGAAATACAGCCAACATCTCTAGGCGATTGATGTGCCTGAGAGATAATGGTCTCCCCATAGACCCTGAGTCGAGCGTCCTTCTAGGATCGCTCCTCAGCCCGTAAGGGAAGCATCTGTCATTAGCATCTTGCGACGACAAGAAGCTTCCAACACAGGGCCCTGGGACAGGAAGCAAGTTGGTTTTCCACATAACCAGGGCACGTAGGCATCACCGCATAACCCTGATCATGCGAAAGGTGTTGCCCCTCGGGAAAATCCCTTTGGCCCTGAGTCACCACTGCAAGGATCTTATGTACAGCAAGCCAAAAGGTATCACGTTGGACGCTGCTGCCATCAAACCAAACAGTCTCTGAAACTGTTTGACAGTGAGTGAATGGCCTAGCTTTATTATTTTCACAGCTGACAGGATAGACACTATGCGTGCCGCTGATAGGCATGCCAGCATCGACATAGAATCCCAAACCGTGGTCCTCTGTAGTGGAGAAAGCACAGTCTTCTTGGGGTTTAGCCATAACCCCAACACTTTCATGTGGGCGAGAACAATATCTTGATGCCGAACCGCTAACTGATGTGACTGAGCTAGAATCAACTAATCGTCGATGTAGTTTATGATGCGAATACCTTGAGCCTGCATCTACACATTTCGTGAAAGTGAGGGGTGATAGTGCTAGGCCGAACGGAAGAACTCACTATTGGTATACTTTGCCCCTGAAAGCAAACCTCAGGAACTTCCTGTGATATGGAAGGATGGAAATGTGGAAGTATGCGTCCTTGAGATCTATCGTGACAAACCAGTCCTCGGATCTGATCTGTGGTACAATTTGTCACAGTGTTAACATTTTAACTTTAGCTGCATGACTGACTCGTTCAAAACCAGTAGCACCTCACTGCAATACACGAGATCCAGGGGGCGGAGTTGGATCCAGATCTAAGGGGTGGAGATTGGTAGGTTTAGGGGTGGGTTTAGGGATCAGGGTGTGGAGATTGGTAGGTTTAGGGGTGGATTTAGTGATCAGGGGGTGGAGATGGGTAGGTTTAGGTATATGTAAGGTGGGAGGAGTTGGATCTGGATCCAACTCCTCCCCTAGATTTCGTGTTCTGCAGTGAGGACCATCTCTTCAAAACTCTCAGATCCAAAATGGGACGCAACCCCCCATCCTTCTTGGGAACGATGAAATACTGACTGTAAAACCCGGTGTCCCTGCTGGAGGGAGGTACATGTTCTATGGCCCCTTTCTCCAACATGGGTTTCACTTCTTGTTCCATTACCAGAATCTGTTCGGGGCCCACCACGGTGGATAGGGCGGACGAGACCTGAACTGTATTTGATAACCCTTTTCTATGATCTGCAAGACCCAACAAGAAAATAAATTCTACTAGAGGTACTAGCCTCTTGAAACTGGTTTCTGGATTTAGTTGTTGTTCACCAGTCAGTCCGTCGCCCTGTAACAGCGAACCAGCAGGGAACGACTGAACTGACTGCTCTGGGACCCTCCTCTGAGGGGGCGGGCATCTGAGGACCACTACGTTTCCGGGTGGACGCTGACATATGTGCTCGCCGGACACAGCTGCGCCCTGAAGCATACGAGGTGGCAGGGTTAGCATAACGGTCCCCTGAGGGCACCATATAATGAGGTGTTAACCACTCTGTTTTGGGGGGGACTGCCCTCAATAGCTGGCGCCCTCGGGCGTCAGGACCTTTTTCCTGCAGCCTTCTTGGAAATAGAAGTAATAGGAAATAAATCCGTCTAAAATTCTGAGGATGAGCGATTTCCATGTCCCCAGTCTTTTTGTGGGGGAGCACGGGAAGCCACGCTTTGTTTGAGGAGTGAGGAGCTGGCTTTAGATGTTTGGGGCTACTCCCGCTCAGCAGGAGAAATTAGTACAGCGCAGGAGGAGTTTCTGGAATGCAGGCCAGGGCCAAAACCCCCGCCGTCATCAAGATCTCCTAACAGTTCGGCCTGGTAAGCCTGCAGCAGTGACATAGTATGAAGGCACGCTGCAGCCTGACCAGCCGCTGAATAAGCCTTATCCACCAGAGCTGATGTTATTCTTACTGGCTTGGTGGGTAATACCGAGGCCTTGAGGAAAGAATCTGATTCAGGGGAGAGATAGTTTGCGAGTGTCTTTTCCACCTTTGGCATCTCCCCATAAACATACTCTTTAGAATTTGTAATAGAGGAATAGTGTGATGTTTGTGGACTATAAACTCTATATAAAATTGGTTTCTCCCACGATCTTGACACCTTGGTGTAGAGATCGGGGAAAAACGGAAGGCTCCGGCAATAAGGGTGTGAACGAGAGTGTAGAAAGCTTTGCTTGTTTGCAAACATCCAGTTTGCTTTTAGAACGAACGTCCTGCTTATCTGTCGGCCAATCGATGCTTAATCTTTCGACCGTTCTCATTACAACCTCAACGAGCTCCACAAAAGCATGAGACTGAGGTGGCGAGTCCTCAATATCTCCTGCTTCGACACTAATAACATCTAGTTCCTCTGAACTCGATAGCTGTAGTGTCTGTGCCTCAATCGGGGCAGAAGTAATGGCAGCGCGTGCTTCCAAACCCTGAGAGAAGCCACTGGATCTGTCAGGTGAAGGACGAGATAAGGCTGGGCCCGTCTCTAACCCCACTGACAAATCCATTTGCGTGCCCCAAGTCTGAAGCCTTCGCTGTGCCTCCACAGCAGCGGGACCTGAGCCTTGGGGAACTGAGTGTCCTCGCTAAAGAACACCAGGTGGGATCGGAGTGTCCGCAAGGGAAGCACATCACAGTGCTCAAAGCAAGCGCCCTCGAGCGCTGACCGTGCATGCTCCTCACCCAAACAAACAACACACCAAACATGTGTCCGCACCCATTAAATAACGCAGGCAGGGGTGCACACACATTCTGAACTGCTACTGCTTACTCGCCATAACTGAAAATATATATTTTTGTGACGGACAACACCAAACAGACAAAAACATAGAGTGCTTGTGAAGACACAGAAGCTAGCGCTGCTTTGTTTGGGCAGGCTTTATAGTTTCCTGGTTCATGACATCACCAGCCTCTGACATTCCGCCACACCATTGGACTGATTTTACATGTGCTTCAAGACATCATCACACAAAGCATTCTCTTAGCATCAATCAACGCAGCGTGAGTTCCCTTGAAAGGGAACTGGTTTTAATCTGGTTGAAACTGGTCTAAATTGCACAATTAGTGGATCATGAACAATAGATTTGTTTGGTTGAAAAATTGTATTGCCTCAATAAAGTTCATTAAAGAATATATTTAGGAGATGCTGGTCATGCAAAGCTTGTGGATACAATTAAGATGTAGAGAGCGGTGTCATACACTGCCACAGATGTCTTGAGGAATGATGGTTTGAGCCTCTTGCTCTCTTATAAGAGCAATCGTCTGCCAGAGCATTGGTGTGTTTGTTCATTGTAATTCACATGTCTGCCTACTAAATGTGCAGTTAACTATATAATGAATTATAATGATATAAGCATAATCAAGTGTATTTGTAACCAATAAAATACAGTAACTGAAAGCAGCTGACAATTAAATAAAGTCTTACAATAAACATACGCTGGATAGGAATTGTAAGCATGTAGCATAAAGACATGTTGCTAAGTGATACTATAATAAGCTCTAACAATAAATATCACACAAACATTTGGCAAAAAACTTTTTTTTTTTGGTTTATATTGACCTTCAAATATTTGTATTCACACTTGACAGTATTAATGAAATGATATGAATGAAAAATTACTCAGTTTAGCTTGTCACGTTGCCTTCTGGATGATTTTGGGTAAATTAAGGTAATGTATAAGGCAGCATCATTTTGCAGCCTGATGTGTTTGGGAACAGGGTTGATGTTAAAATTATGTCTAGAAAGGTGGCTCACTAGGATTCCGAAAAGAGCTTATGATTTTGGCAATATGTGGCAACACAAGTTACTTCTTGCAGTTGAAACAGTTTTTTTTTTATTATTACCAGTCTTTTTTTCCAGTAGGCTGAATAAAAATATTCTATCAGAGTATTTTTCTCTTCATTTGCTGCAGATTACGAAATTAAGATGATTAGTTAATTGATCAGTGCCCTTGAATTACTCTAAGCAGTGGCTAAATTATGTCTAGATCAATAGCATATTGATCAGTTATGTCTAGATCACTAATAGTATTGATCAAGGCCCCTGACCAAGGCTAGCCAGTGACAGCTTGTAGGTACGGCAGGCTTGATTCTCTAGTAAATCACATTGAGTCATTATGAGTCCCTCGATGTGGGTCTTTGTGTTGTTGAGAGTCATTGGTGAGGTTGGGGAGTCTTCAAGGGATGAGACAGTATTGTTTTGGTCTTTCCCTCAGGTCACCCTTGCTGTGTGTTTAAGGTGGCCTCAGCGCAGCTCACTGCTCAGGTAACGCTGGGGACATCTGGCTCAGAAAGCCATGTCAACCCAGGCCCTATCCCCAGTGCTATGAGGGCCACCATCCGAAAACTATACATGACCAGCCTTGAACCCCAGGACCTCAAGTGATCAATCCAGGAGGGAATAAATTGGTTGAAAACTCGCTAGTAGGTGCATAATCACGCAGACCTGCCAAACTGAACACACATTTCCTACAAAAGCCAACGATCCATGTGCTGAGACCAAGGGAGTGTGCCGGTAGGGTTATGGAGGTGTTTTCGAAAACATATCAAGTCAAGTTCTCATGTTCTTGGGTACTGGGTATTGTTATGATCTCCAGTGGTCTATGATGGACTTGATGGATCAATCATCTTTGAGGTTTTGAGGAGGCTATACGGTTAGGATTGTGGGAGTACTTTACTTCTTTGAATCTAGGAATGTAAGTCTTGGTAAGTTCATAATTTTTCTTGTCACTGAACTTTTTCAGAATGAGTTTCCTGTTTTATGTTATCATAACCTGCAACTGCAGACCAAAGTAACTGTATGTGTGTGTTTCAAGGTATTGGTACAGTCATGGATATTTTTAATTACTGGGCATACAATCCTTTACAATTGTATAATGATTATATGCAATTAGGTGAACATGCCCAAAGTGGCAAAGGGCTGTGAAATGGCACTGGCTCTAATCTGGAATGCTAGATGTTTAATACAATTTACCTATCAAGATCTAGAGCAGTTTAACCATTTGCGTCTGCCCTGTTAGCCTAAAAAACAAAATGTATCAATTAAACATTTCTTTAAAGTGTTGGTGCTTTTCAAGATTTCTAACCCTTAAAAATGTTTTCTTGTTTCCTCAATGTATTTTGTATAGAATTATTTTGTATATTATAAATCGCATATTGAAGATACAAGTATTTCTAAATAATGATATTCCTCAACCTAATTTGGAGGTTCTGCTTTGTTTTTAAGCACCGCCAGATTGTTCAGATGTTTGCTAATGTGTCTGAAAGTTGTTTTTGGCGGTTAAAGTCTTTCTGAAATCCCTGTAAAGATTAAGCTTATGTGAGACAGTCACCTCATCAAAAAGTTAAACTGGTATCAGGCTCTGTTGTAGAGGGGCTTTGCCTCAGGAGCCTTTGCTAAAAACAGCTGTTACCTGCTGGTCACTTTGGCTGTCTTAAGTCTCAGCGTCATAACCTAGTTTCCAGCTCCGAGTTAATTTGATATTGTGGACTGTTTTATTGTGTGTTCCCGGAGCTATTATAGAGACAGCAGTACTTATACTGATGCTACAGTATCTCGATTGAAGCTTGGGAGAGTGAAAAATTTGTTTTATTGTAGACTTCTTTTTTTATATTCCATCTTTATATAATTTGAATGTATTTCAAGTTATATAGAAATTACATTTGTATTGCAGTTAAAATTACAACAGAATATGTGAACAGTGGTCCAGTCCAGTATACTTCATAACTCACCACATTTCAAAATAAATGATCTTCTATTTTCTGTGGTAATAAACAGAAAGCCACAGATGATGTCCATAGATTTCAACTTGTATATAACGTAAAATATAATTTTAAGTTTAGTAATAACTAGCAAAAAATTGTATAAGTATAATATATATATATATATATATATATATATATATATTTTTTTTTTTATTAAAATGTAAATACAAATTATATTTGACATTTAGGAGATGTAATTATCAAATGCAATTACCTGATGCAATATTTCTTGAACAGAAAATAGTCAATTCTTTAATCAAAATAGGTCTCATCTGAAGCAATTCGTTATTTTTTTCTGTCGGACACTATCAGACAGACTGATGTTAAAACAGGTCCACATTTTATTCATTATGTGGTTATTTCAATGAAGTTATGCACCCCATGGCTGAAGCCCTCACATGTGTCACATTCATTGCACAGCTTCATTTAGGATTAGGACAAATAACAATCAATATGACTGATCACAGCTTAAGATCAGTGCCTAAAACGCCTCATATTCGAAATCAATAAACTTTGACTTTTGGGATTGTGATTGTAATCTTACCATTTTAGTAACGCTTGGTCTGATGGCAAATTTAACATGATCTGATCTGTTTAACGGTTCGTTATACACATGTATGACAGTCTTCCTGTCTGAGGATCTGTCGCCCCGGCTGTTCAACATCTTGGATTTGTCCGGTGTCAGATTAAGAGAGCGTGCTCAAAATCTTTCACCCAATTTGGCAGGGCGAGGGGCAAGTGGGGCGGGTGGATTCTCCATATATAAGAGCCGATGTCCTACAGACACTTTTCACGTAGTATGCTTCATGACTTCATGTCAGCTCTGATATCTGTACGCACGTCAGTGCGACCGCCAATTGATTTTTTTTAAAGTGCATTAACTCTACCGGTTTTGTTGCATTGACTTAAGCTTTTTAAATCGCTTTTTTTTTTGTGTGTGTGTGGTTGTGCCTTTGAAGATTTTCATAATGAATTACTGCATGTCAGACATGTATGACATAGCCCACGGTGTGAATGGGGGATATGCAGTGCCTCCCGGAGGTGAGTTTTGCATGTATGGTGGAGAAGGGCCCGGTTTCACTCACTGTGAGCCACAGCCATTACACCACCATCCTCCCAACATGGAGCAGGCCTGGCCGCCCAGCCAACCCTATGGGTGCCCGTTCAATGGGGGCAACCCTGTGTTCAAGAGTGAGTTATGCTCCATGGAGGTGCCTCTCAGTCACTACCACCAACAAGACTACTACTCTGACGGCAGGCCAGACTTCTCTCAGATGCAGTGGATGCAGGGGCCGCACAGGAAAGGTATCGCTAGCTTTAGAAGAAGCATAGAGGTGTGCTGTTTGGTACCAAAGTTTTGTCTTTTCTTTTTTCTGTTTTTTTAGATGGCTGACTGTTTGCAAACATGTAAACAGTGTACACGTGTAGTCTAATATCTCAGTCCAAAAAGTTATGTGTGTAGAGATGTGCTCGGTTGAGATCTGATTAAGAATATTTTGATTTATGACTAAATTCACGAGTTCACACTTACGTACAATTAGAGGGAGTAAAGTTCAATGCGTATTTGGTGTGCTGTCCAGGGGGAGAGCTCCGAGCTCAGAGTTTGGCCCGAACCCATGAGTACTCCCCCCATATGTAAATGGTTAGAACAAGAAGTGTGGAGAAGGGGTGGTGGAGGGATGCTGCTAAACTCTCAATGGATTGAAGTGAGACTGCTGAATATATATATATACCTCTTATCGTTGATTGCTGAGTGTTTTCCACTCTCATTAATTATCTGAAAGTGCTCCTCCCAAACTTTGTTAATAAAACATCATATAGTGTTGTTGTTTGTGGTGTTTTTTTTTTGTTTTGTTTTTTACATTTGAGGACTGATTAAAAATGTGTTAGTGCCATTTTTGTATTTTATATCAATATGTTTTCTATTATGTCATCCATTTGTGCCAGTTACAAAACTTAATCAATCTGAGCAAGTATTGGAAAAGCTGTCATTATGATGTTATAGTAGTAAACTGAACTTAAGTGCCTCTTTCAAAGACCTGTTCAGGGAGCTAGTTTGGCGTTGTGTAGTGTATTGATCTTCAGGGTTGGATGGAGGTTTGGGGTATGTTGTATTGATTTGTAAGGACACAGACAGAGGAACAGAAGGTATGAGCTCCTGTCCTGCCACTGACCTCATCAAAAGACTTATTGATCATATATTTATTCCTGAGCTGCTGCAAGCTGCCTGAACGTATGTGTGTCTTAAAACTTGTATTTTTGTTGTTGTTGGGGTTTTGTCTCAATATAAGAACGTTCTGATAAAATATTTTTTTCCTTTAATACTTTTTCCTTTTATTCTTTCTCACAGGGTCACATTGTTACTTATACTTTTTCTTTCTTGAGTTTTTCCACAAAACTCAACATATCTCAATTAATTATTTTTTATCATTTAATTAAAATATATATTTTTAAGATTTTTAAGATAAGATAACTTAATGAATGTGGTTAAATTGCAAGACAGAATGCACCACCTCTAAAGACTAAATGTGTGTGTATTTTGTAAAATTGTTTTGTTCTGTATCTTGAGTTTTAGTGCTGTTTTATAACTTCATAAGCAGTTTTATCTATTTGTATGCTGAGATATCCATGTTACATTTGCTTATTTTAATAAAATGTGTACATTGCTGTACTTGTAACTGTTTATAGGGTACATACCAAGTTACCTGGACAAGGATGAGCTGTGTGTTGTGTGTGGGGACAAAGCAACTGGCTATCATTACCGTTGCATTACCTGTGAGGGCTGCAAAGTGAGTGTTTCAAATATATTTGAGTTCAGCCATTCTGTTCTCTTAGAAAAGCATACAGTGCATTAATGACAAATTTTATTAATGTACAATACACATCACACTCTGTTTATACTACTTCATTATGATATTTATAAGAAGGGCCATGCTCTGCAATTAAAAATGAAATCTTGTTTTTAAGGGTTTTTTTCGACGCACAATTCAGAAGAACTTAAACCCAACATACGCTTGCAAGTACGAGGGAAAGTGCGTCATTGACAAAGTCACCCGCAACCAGTGCCAAGAATGCCGCTTCAAGAAATGCATTGCTGTTGGCATGGCTACAGACTGTGAGTGTCCTAAAGACAAAAACACTTGAATAGCCTTGTGCCCCTGTTAATTGATGATTCTGTAAGTACAAGCACTTTTGCTGTCTCTACATTGACAAAAAGTTGCTTTGTGTTTAATTGTTAAAAAGACAGACATTGTGCATAGCTCTTGCAAACATTTTGTTGTTCCTCCAGTGGTGTTGGATGACAGTAAGCGTCTAGCCAAGCGGAAGTTGATCGAGGAGAACCGTGAACGGCGGCGGCGCGAGGAGATGCAGAAGACGGTGTGGGACCGGCCGGAGCCCACGCAGGAGGAGTGGGAGCTGATCCGGGTTGTCACAGAGGCGCATATGGCCACAAACGCTCAAGGCAACCACTGGAAACAGAAGCGTAAATTCCTGGTGAGAGGTCTCTTCCCTGATGACTGCATCAGTGATGTACAGTGATGTATCTTGTGTTTTAGGATGTTTTTTGTTTGTTTGTTTGTTTGTTTTGGGTGTGATTATATTTTTTATTTATTTCCTTTTTTTATTTTACCCTACCACAACCTTAGATTCCCCTTCCCAACCCTTCCCGCACAATTCCCAAGCCCTTCCTCACCGCTGTTCCCATTGTTAATATGTCCATGTTTTTTGTATCTCCTTGTAGAGTGGGGAGTGTTAGATGGACGCTGGAGAATCTCTACCACAAAGGCAGCAGCACTAACTTTAATGGAACACCTTTGTCCTTCTTTCTCAAGCTCTGTTTCCTAAACCCAAAACTGTTTTCTCATGTTTGTTTCTTTTCTGATATTCTTCTCTGTCTATTTCTAACGGTTTCATAATTGTTCTTTTCTCTTGAATCTAACTGTCCTCTACAGATTGAAGTTCTGTTTGAGGACTCTTAACACTACTGTGGGTTTCCATGGGAAGTTTACTTGCTTTATTCAAATGTTTGACACTTTCTATTTGGCAATTACGTTTACCTCAAAGTACATCATTCCACTAGTGTCTTAATTCTGTAAGTTACAGCATTAAGATTTCCAATTTACAGGTGACGTGCATGTGTATAATCTGTCACTAGAGTTACGGAAATTACAAACGTCACTTAAACTTCAGTATGAAAAAATATATTAGTGTTGGCAAGGTCCATTCATTTCTCTCTGTTTCATAACTCTGATTCAGAGATTTGTTAGCATTTCTCAAAAATGTTCTTTAAGGTAAAAAAGACTTTGAAGTAACAAAAATATATCTAAGTAAATACTACTACCTATTATGTATTATATTGATACATATAAATACAATTTTACTTCTAGTTCTTGCACTAAACATTTTGAATTTATAGCAAAAGTGGTCCTCATAAAACACAAGCAGAGTGAATTTCTATGTAAATTGTTCATAAAACATTCTTATGCAAATTGTAGCAATGGTTTTACAGACAACTTTTACAAAAATGTATTCTGCTCGTGAATTATGATTTAAGCCCATGCATTGTCTGTTGAACAAACTATTAAGCCACTTCAGATATCATGCAAGTATCATGAAACGTCAAAGGGCTGAAAAATATCAACAAAAAAATAAAGGGAAATCCCCCAGTCATTTATTATGAGGTAGAACATAAAATTAACAAAAAAAAAATGTATTAAAACTTTATTCAAGCGTTACTATGGCCAATTTGAAAGACCAAATTGTGAAAGAGTACAATCAGTAAATGTTTTTGTACTTTGAATCTTAAATTTCTGTATGCAGTTATTCTGTATGTAATATTATATGACGATTATATTATATAATAATATACAATGATGATTTTAAAGCATGGAAAACCATGGAAACTCCACGCAAACTCACTATCTCACTGTCATTTTCTGTCTGCACTCTCACCTGTCCCGTTTAAACTTGTTCTTTTTAGTTGACTTGACTCGGGTTCTTCATTAAAACTTCACGATCCCTGTTGATTGCCCAACAGGTCGAGGAAGCAATGCTACTTAATGAAATAACATGTAATTTATTCTGTACTTCTGACCAGAGTGCAGTGGGGGTGAAGGAAGCAAAGGTAAGAACCAGCAGAGCAAACACATTTATTTATGTTTTTATCCAAAAGAACGCTCTCTCAAATTCTCAGCTGCTTCCATTTCTGTCCCGTTTTTTTGTTTTTTTTTGCGGATAAATTGACATGCTGAATGCTTGAGACATTTGTTTGGAGTGTTTATGTAGCTTTCTTCTCACTGTGTCAGAATGAAGGTGTACACAGAAGAGGAAAGCTGAATAATTGCCTAAATGTCAAAAGGGAACATAAGGCTGGTTTGGCGCTGTACTCAGCTCCCAATCTTCTTTTACCCTCAGTCTGGCTTTCTTTTTTTTTCTTTTTTTTTTGCTCTGTCTTTCACATCACAATTTTCTGGTCAGAAGGTCACAAATCGTAAAAAATAAATAAAAAAATCGAAATATCAGTGGATAACCCTAGTCAATGAGCTCCCCAGCAGAAGGAGCTATCAAAGACGCTTCTCTGCTCTGATAGTCTAGTTTAAGTTTCTCATCTTTCCTCTTTTCCCTCTTAATAACTGGGCTCCACTCTTTTTTCGTTGACATGTCTTGCTGTAACTCTGGCCTTCTTTGTGCTTTAGAGGGGAATGAGGATTTGCTGTGTCATACCTTCGTCTCTGTGAATGTCCATTTCCTATAAGAACCCGTGTTACTGAGCACTCTACCTCTCCCCTTCCTCTCATTTCAGCCGGAGGACATCGGTTCGGCACCCATCGTCAACGCACCAGAAGGGAGCAAAGTGGACATAGAAGCCTTCAGTCAGTTTACAAAAATTATCACCCCCGCAATTACTCGTGTCGTAGATTTTGCCAAAAAGCTGCCCATGTTCTGTGAGGTAAGAAACCGGTTGTACATTGCATCAAACAACACATTCTCACTCCTAACTTGTAACATATGGATGCTTGGTCAGGACCCCTTTGCGTCACTTTTTAACACACAGGGTACCCTTTTAGCGTAATTTATAATTTCATATATATTTAGCACCTAATCCCTCCCCTACCTTAACCCTCTGGGGTCTAAGGTGTTTTTGGGGTCCTTGAGATGTTCTGACATGCCCTGACATTTGTGCTTTTTTCAGTTGCTTATAAACATATTAATGGCAAAGGTGTCATTACACTCTATTTAGCAAAAAACAGGGCTAGCATAATATGTGAGCAACATGTATGTACATGTTTGTATTTTTGAGAGAATAATGTTTTATGCATGGTTATTCAAAAAATGTAAGTGTCTGAAATAAGGCCACAAAACACATACTAAATATGTGTCCACAATACATTTGACTAATGGATGTTATCGCCTAGAGTTTTTCCTTCAAAATAATCTGAAAATCACCCTGCCTAATCATTCACATAACAATACATTGATTAAAATTTTGTACAACACTTTTTGTTTGGAAAGGCAATATGCGTGGGGACCTGCATAATGAGCATTTCATTCAGGTGTGTCACACAAGAAAGAATGTGAGGACAAAATATATATACATATATAAAATCCAAATATAAATGAAAGTCAAAAGCACATTTTTAGTACATAGTCATACCTGGAAACAAATCCTGTTCAAATAGGCTATATGGGCCATTCTACAGAATTGGTTCAAAGTTAGAGTTGGAAACATCTTGAATTTATTTTTTTATTTTTTTTCACAAATTTTTCTATACATGCAAATTGTATAATATTCAAGGTAAACATTTCTAGTAATTGTGCAGTTAATTCTCATACTGTATTTTCAGAAAGTTTTGGAATACATCATCTCCCCAAATGTGTCACTAATAAAAAATAATAACAATTTGTAATATTATAAAAATTGGCTTATATTAACTTGTAAATATATTTTTTGTTATTTTATTTAAAAAGTGTTCACATGTAAATCAACAACAATTACAATTTTATCAATATTTCAAGTGTAATCTTTCTTTTTTTAAAGTATACATTGTATCGTACATATTTCAAAGTTAAGGATTAATTTGTTTGATATAGCCTAATGTTACATTGGAACAAACTCTATGGGCCCTATTTTAACGATCTGAAACGCAAGTGTCAAAGCGCAAAGCGCAAGTACCTTTGTGACGGATCCCGGCGCTGTTGCTATTTTCCCGGCGGGATAAATGCCTCTTGCGCCCGACGCAAATCTAAAATGTGTTGGTCTAAAGTAGCTTCATTATTCATAGGTGTGGTTTGGGCGTAACGTGAAATAAACCAATCAAAGCGTCCTCTCACATTCCCTTTAAGAGCAGGCACGCTTGGTCCAACGCGGATTGCTATTATAATGGCGGATTTGCCAGGCGCACGCCAGGATCAGTTCACAGGCACGAGACCGACGTTCTCGTCAGGGCCGTAAAACACAGAGACATTGGGGATGATGGGAGAAACCCACCCAAATTAGCTTCGGTTAAACAGGCGTATAATTTGGGTAAATGTGTAGCCTAATCTAGATTAAAAAAAAATAATCTAGATAGATCTTTTTCACATCTTCACGGACACAACAATGATTTCCCTCATGTGTTAATATTTTTCCTTGTAATAATGTATGATTTGCAAAAATGAAAACTGCTGCGTCTGTTTATAATTATTAGAAAAAGTGGATGCGCGTTAACACGCTACATTATGGCCAAGCACGCGCCCTTAAAATACCATATCACTAACGTGCAACGCGCCACTGTCTTTAGACAGTTTTTTTTTCTGGTCAGTGGCGCAATTGCTTTCTAAAACTGGAAAATAGCACCAGGGAAGTTTTGCGCCGGAACACGCCTCTTTGCGCTGAACCGCCCCCGCGAGCGCAAGTTCATTCCCTAATTTACCGACGTGCGTCTGTGGAGGGAAAAGTCCGCTGTGCGCAGGTGCAAAATAGGAATGATACATGCGTCGGTGTTCAAAGTAAATTGCGCTGGGTGCAAGATAGGGCCCTATAACATCATAGTGGATGAGTATATTTTTGACAACACATACTATATATTTAACATATTTAACACAACTGGCTAACAAAAGCTTATTTGATGTCTATTTTACAGTAAAAACTTTATAATCATTCATTCAGTTCATTTATTCACACACAGAAACGCAATTCATATTTAAACAGTCTTTTGCGGTTTACAGATACTATTCCATATCGCGATTAGAACAAAGCATATAAAAAACGTAGGCCTACTATTAATCCTCAGCCGTTGCTCCTCAAAGTGAAACCAGCACTTCTGAGGTAAGTTTCGCAGGATTATTCCTCACAGCCTCGCAAGACGACATAGTACATTAATCTGATTAAACTTGGTGTGTTTTATTGAGTTGGTGTGGGGTTGACACGTTTGCATGGGTTGCCTCAGATCATTTGCGTTTGAATAGCACACGCTCTCCGTGGGCGTGGTCACATTAACAGATAACAAGCTACAATGAGCTAAAAGTTTTTAATTAGATCATTTAAAAGTACACACTTAAATGATTTTAAATATATATAGCTCATGCTTGGGTGACTAGTATTCACTGAGTTTTGTTTAAGTTTAGAGACGTGCACCAGAAAAAAAGTTTACGGAGAGGCAGAAAGCACACCCTGTTTATTTTCTTTATTTTACAAAAGCACAATGTTTTTTTCGATTGTAAGTGGACACATATAAAAGTAGACATTTAACAGTTTTTTTTTTCATATTTCATAAGTCTGTGTGACCAAAAATTACGGAATATTTTAAGTCTATTTTGCTGCTATGTAAAAAAAAACGAGCAAAACGCGCCGGCGCGTTTGCCAACCCCAGAGGGTTTAACCTAACCAAAATATAATCTCATTAATATAAAACACGTAACAGGCAAATAAAAGTGCAGTCATAGGTATTTATTGCAGAAAACGTCTCGTTATGTATCTAATCCTAGTTCCCTGAAGAGGGAACAAGACACTGTGTCGAAACATTGCGGGAACGCCCCTGCTTGATTGAGTCATGAAGCACGTATGGAATCAGTCCAATGGAACATCATAGCCGGGTGACGTCTTTGGTCTAACAATTTTAGTAGGGACCTTAGGAACATAGCCTGGCCTAGGATGGAGGAAGGTCTTTACAATGCCAGGCCAGAATTCCAGGCATGAGGGAGAAACCAAGAGTGCTTGAATGTCTCCAATTCTTTTAAGAGACGAGATGGCAAGAAGAAAGATAGTTTTTAGAGTAATGAATTTCTGAGAAACTTCTTCAATGGGCTTGAATGGAGCTAGGGAGTGGCCTTCTAATACAATGGGCAAGTCCCATGTCAGCACCCTCGTGCGGACTTCTGGCCTCAGCCTCAAAGTGCCACGAAGGAAACGTGTTATCAATGGGTGTCTCCCCAGAGAAACTCCACTCAAAGGGACGTGGAAGTGCTGACACGTACACCTTCAGCGTGGAGGGGGATAACGCTGTGGAGAAGTGCTCCTTCAGGAACTCCAGCACTGCACCGGGCAGTTAACCGAGTCCAACTGGTGATCTCCACACCATGAAGTGAATAACCTCCATTTCAAGGCATATAACTTCCTTGTGGACGGAGCTCTGGAGTGGAGGATGGTCTCAACAACCTTGGTTGAGAGACCTAAATTTATTATCTGGGTCCCCTCAGAGGCCAAGCCCACAGTTTCCACAGTTCTGGCCAGGGGTGAAGGATCGTCCCACTCGCCTGACACTAGGTCCGCAAACCATACTCAGGCCGGCCAGAACGGGGCTACCAACAGTAGACTGACCCCTTTCCAGAACTCCTGGGACCAGAGCAATCGGGGGAAATGCATAGCGTCCAACCCTAGAGGGGCTAGATGACTGAGAGAAAGGACATTGTGATCTCTCCTTGGAAGCGAACAGGTCTACCTTGGCACGACCTGATGGTGGAGTCAACATACACTGGCCTTGGCCCCTGCCTCGACAGGATGTCTGCCCCCTGATTTAGATACCCTGGATATTAATCGCCCTCAATGAAAGTAGCTTCCCCTGGGCCCACAGGAGGATCTGGTGAGCCAGCTTGTATAAGGGGCGTGATCATAGACCCGCCTGATGGTTTATGTATGAAACCACCGGTGTGTTGTCTGACCGAACAAGTACACGATGGCCCCTCAGGTCTGGGAGAAAGTGTTTCAGAGCCTGGAACCCCGCCAACAGAACGACATCTCGATGCTGAACCACCTGATGCTCTGATTGAGCTAGGATCAACCAATTGTCGATATAATTCAGAATGCGGATGCCCTGGAGTCGCAGTGGAGCCAGAGCTGCATCCATACATTTCGTGAATGTGCAGGGTGATAAAGCTAGGCCGAACAGAAGAACACGGTATTGGTATGCTTCGTCCCCTAAAGCAAACCTCAGGAACTTCCTGTGCTGTTGAAGGATGGATACATGGAAGTACGGGTCTTTTAGATCTATCGTGACAAACCAGTTATCTGATCTGATTTGTGACACGATCTGCTTGTGAGTGAGCATCTTGAATTTGAGCTTCCCTACTGAGCGATTTAACAGGCACAGATCTAAAATTGGACACAACCCCCCAGAGCTTTTACCTCTTGTTCCATTACAGAGCCTGCTCGGGGCCCACCACTGTGGGCAGGACCCCTCTGAATCGTGGTGGACGAGACCTGAACTGAACAGCGTAACCATTTTCGATCGTCTGCAGGACACACTGAGATATATTTGGAAGACTTTGCCAGAAAATCTACTAAGGGTACCAGTCTGTCAAGATTGGCCTCTGGAGTATTTTGAGCAGCAGACCCAGTGCCATGTAATGGCGCACCGGCAGGGAACAACTTGTCTGACTGCTCTAGGCCCCTCCTCGGAGGGAGTGAGCGCCCCTTGGGAAAACGCTCCCTGGGACCGTCTATGCCCCAGCATAAAGGCAGGATTGGCAGAACGGTCCCCTGAGGGCGCCGAGAGAGAACGGGCACCGTGTAGTGCAGTGAACTCAGTTTTCTCTCGGTCGGGACTACCCTCAGAAGCCTCAGGACTTCTTTTTAGACTAAGCCCTCTTCAAAACAATAACGGTCCTCAGATCCGTCTTGCTCTTAGAGGACTTCGCCTTAGAGCGTTGTGCTGCGTCCCATTCTTTTTGTGGGGGAGCGCGAGACGCGACACTCAAGTACTGTGACGAGTCTTCAATATCTCCTGTTCCGATACTAACAACATCCAGCTCCTCAGAACTGAATAGTTGCAGTACCGAGGTCTCAGCATGGGCGGAAGTAACCGCAGAGCGTGCTTCCAAACCCTGTACTGAGGCACTGGATCTGACAGGTGAAGGCTGAGATAGGGCTGGGCCCGTCTCAAACCCCTCTGTCAGATCCATTTGCGAAC
Source organism: Phoxinus dragarum (assembly GCA_033366665.1). Classification (NCBI taxonomy): domain Eukaryota; kingdom Metazoa; phylum Chordata; class Actinopteri; order Cypriniformes; family Leuciscidae; genus Phoxinus; species Phoxinus dragarum. The sequence goes on along the minus strand of JARPMJ010001643.1, from coordinate 47,880 downwards.
CCCACGTCTGAAGTCACCGCTCTGTCTCGGCACAAGTGGGACCCAAGCCACGGGGAGCACGAACCGAACCACCCTCCTCAAAGAGCGATCAGCGTGAGAACCGCGTTCTTAATGGTAGCCGCTCACAAAGCTCACAATCAGCTCCCTCGAGAGCTGACTGGGCATGCTGCTCTCCCAAAAAAACAACACATAGTTGGTGTGTATCCCCAACCGTGAGATATTGAGTGCAAAGATGAACACACATCCAATAATGTTGTTCGCTCGCCATAATATATATATATATATATATATATATATATATATATATATATATATATATATATATATATATATATGTATATGTGTGTGTATGTGTATGTGTATGTGTGTGTGTGTGATAAAACTGCTGCCTAGATTCAACCAAGGACAGACAAAAACACTTTCAGATAATGATTCACAGAATTTCACACAGAGCGCTTGCTGAAGGCACAGAAGTGTTGTGATTCAGGTGTGCTTTATAGTTTCCTGGTCGATGACGTTACCTGCCTATGACGTTCTGTCTCGCCATTGGACTGATTCCATACGTACTTCATGACGTAATCATGCAGGGGCGTTCATGCAGCGTTTCGACACAGCTCAAGTTCCCTTGAACGGGAACAGTATAAAACTATAACAGACAACTTGTCATATTTATTAATAATAATAATAATAATACGTTACCTTTATATAGCACTTTTCTAGGTACTCAAAGCGCTTTACATAGAAGGGAGGGAATTTCCTCAACCACCACCAATGTGCAGCATCCATCTGGATGATGCGACAGCGGCCATATTGCGCCAGAATGCCCACCCACACCAGCTTACTGGTGGAGAGGAGACAGAGTGTTGAAGCCAATCAGTATGTATGGGGATGATTAGGAAGCCATGATGGACAGGGGACAATTTGGCCAGGATGCCGGGGTTAAACTCCTACTCTTTTTTCCGAAGGACATCCTGGGATTTTTAATGACCACAGAGTGTCAGAACCTCGGTGTAACGTCTCACCCAAAGGACGGTGCACTTTGATAGTATAGTGTTCCCATCACTATACTGGGATGTTAGGACCCACACAGACCACAGTGTGAGCACCCCCTGCTGGGCTCACTAAGACCTCTTCCAGCAGCAACCTGGTTTTCCCAGGAGGTCTCCCATCCAGGTACTGACCAGGCTCAGCCTTGCTTAGCTTTAGTGGGCAACCAGTCTTGGGCTACAGGGTGAAATGGCTGCTATTTCAAGTCTGAAGCCATACAAAATATGTATGTGAAGAACGGAGTGGAAGCTGAAGGTTTTAATTGCTTCATGTTCCCACTCCATGAACTCACACAGTCATATGTCATTAAAAATATACACCCGATGTTAGCATGATGCAGTCGGTCACGAGGCATATGAGAGCCAATGCCATTTCATAATCAAAACCTACGTAATGCTTATTCTGGTGTAAATTTTTTAATGTATTCAGAGGATTTAAGCTTTACGGTGGATGGAGACACGAGACAGTGATCACTTTTAGGTCTGTTCCTCAAACAAAGCAATTGTTTGACCTTGGAACACTTGGAATATTTGTACTTTTATAAATACATTTTGACTAGTTGTATCTGTCTGTTATAGCCTGTGTTTTATATTATATAATATACAAATGGCTAGGTTTAAGGATTGGGTTATGTGTTAAAAAATGTCTAAATAGTGTAATGTAAATACAATTACTATATAAATTACATATATGAAATAATGGTAATATTATACACAAATGCATAATTTTATCATGACAATTAAATTCCCATTTTTTATTGAAAGCAATAGAGTACCCTGCATCTTGAAAAACGCTAAAGGGGTAACCTCTCTGTTCATTAAAAAAAAAGTGATGCCAAGGCCTCCTGTCCAAGTGTCCATATGATGAGTTTCATGAGTTAACATTTCGCATAAAACGCAGGAAATTACAGTAAATCCTTCAAAACCTAGCTTACATCCAACCAAATTTGGTTGGTCGATGTAAATTTGTATAGGCCTTCTGTACAAAAATCAAAGCAGAAAATACATCAAAATGAGATAAAGAATTTAACGATGAGATCAAATAAATACATTTTGAAGCTTGACAGTGACCCATGTTTGGATACACAATGATACATATTATGACTGTGATTATTGTGTATTATTGTTCAGCTGCCTTGTGAGGACCAGATCATTTTGCTGAAGGGTTGCTGTATGGAGATCATGTCTCTGCGAGCGGCGGTGCGCTATGATCCAGAGAGCGAGACTCTAACGCTGAATGGGGAGATGGCTGTCACACGGGGCCAGCTCAAGAACGGGGGTCTGGGTGTGGTCTCAGATGCCATTTTTGACCTGGGTGTCTCTCTGTCCTCCTTCAACCTCGATGATTCTGAGGTGGCGTTGCTCCAAGCCGTGATTTTGCTTTCCTCCGGTTAGTGCCATCTTCATTTCTCAAATTTAATCAAATATTCATTATAGTTCTTATCCATCACATTGTGGTCAAATGTTTACACAAAAATATATATATATATTGCAAATATTGCACAAAATCTCCTCTCTGTGCAACAACTCTTTTTATGAACATAAAAAAACAAGAAATGCAAAAAGTGCTGTGCAGTTTCAATTCTGAAATATAGCTGCAAGCAGCGATTACGGGCCCAAGCCGGTGGCACCGCCACCCTGGTGCCTTTAGTTACACTAAAGGCACCGGGCTGGCGCTGCCACCGGCTTGGGCCCTCCATCGCTGCTTGCAGCTATATTTATTTTATATATATATATATATATATATATATATATATATATATATAAAAAGCCGCCACCCCCCCCCGTTGCCTTTCGGGTTCCTGTGCACGACGGGCAATAACGTAACCCCGCTTTGACTGTCGAGAAGAAGTGTGCTTTAGAGCTTGTATCAGTGTGAGTCTTTCTGCTCCCCTCCAAACACACACAGAAAAGGGGGGGCTGTCTGTGTGTGTGTATTTATCAATAAATGTATGAAGACGTTATAACACATTGTGTTTTTCTTTTCTCGCCATAAATTCGTTTCCTCGCCACGGCCAAACCGTTCGAGATATCAAAAATCCGTCCGCAATTTAGCGTCCTCAATGTCTTTACTTCATGCTGACCGAGTTTGGTGGCGATAGGATAATTTTTCTTGGAGGAGTATATCAAATTCCAGGGGGATTCGTTTTTAAACAACCCATAATAGCCGACTTCCTGTTGGACTGACGTAAAACTTAGAGCACGAAAGTTGTTCGGCCCGATTAAATCTATATGTGTACCGAGTTTCATATTATTACATGCAAACGTGTTTGATATATGGACCAAGTTTTCGGACCACGTTCAAGGGGGCGCTGTTGAGCTCCCCTGCCACGCCCGGGTACCAGCTTCAGGCCGGCCCTGATGGCCGCAGGTTCTGACCTGTGTGCAAAGTTTCAAGAGTTTTCGAGCACGTTAAGGGCCCCAAAAGTGCCCGAGAAGTCCCACACAGCAGAGAAAGGGTTAAACTAAAGCCCCCCTCCTCTCTCACACACACAGACACTGAGAGAGACTGGCAAAATTCCCATCAAATCACATTCAAACCAAAATATCTGACTTCCTGTTGGTCGGAGCTAATGACTGTAAATTAGAAAGTTGTCCGGCTCGTGGAGATAAATATAGATACCGATTTTTGTTACTGTAGGTAAAACTAATACTCCATTTTTGACTAAAGGTGGCGCTACTGAGCCCCTTACCACGCCTGTTTCTGAAACTTTGCACAAGTGTACTAGGCAATAAATGTAAAGTGTCTGTCGAGTTTCATGCAATTTCAAGTATGCTAAGAGTCTCAAAAACTTTAAAAAAGAATATTAAAGTTTGATGTGTTGCCATGGCAACAGTATTTAAGATATCAATAATCCTTTCACAGGTCTACATCTGCCGTGTGTTTACATTATACAGATGAAGTTTGAAGCAAATCGGTAAAAATAAGAGGGTGATTTCAAAGCATTTTGAAAATGACACACTTCCTGCTGCCAGTTGGTGGCGCTATAACTTTGACTCACAATAGTCACATCCATGTGATCACCTCTTACACTGCTGAAGTTTCATCAAGATCAGTTAATGTATGAGGATGTTATAACACACTTCCTGTTTCCAATATTCGCCATAAATTCGTTTCCTCGCCACGGCCAAACCGTTCGAGATATCAAAAATCCCCTCGCAATTTATCATCCTCAATGTCTTGACTTCATGCTGACCGAGTTTCGTGGTCATCCGATGAATTCTCTAGGACAAGTGTTTCAAATGCCAGAACATGCGTTTCCATACAACCCATAATAACCGACTTCCTGTTGGACTGGCGTAAAACTTAGAGCACGAAAGTTGTTCGGGCCCGATGAGATCTATATGTGTACCGAGTTTCATATTATTACATGCAAGCGTGTTTGAGATATGGACATGTTTTTGAATCCCATTCCAGGGGGCGCTGGCGAGCCCCCCTGCCACGCCCGGGTCCCAGCTTCATGGCCGCGGGTTCTGACATTTGTGCAAAGTTTCAAGAGTTTTTGAGCACGTTAAGGCCCCCAAAAGTGCCCAAAAGGTAGTAAAATAATAATAATAATAATAATAATAAATAATAATCCCAAGAAAAACAATAGGGCCTTCGCCTTTTCAAGGCTTGGGCCCTAATTAAAATGTAGTATCCCGGTGCTCTTTGGGTGTAGGGATGGTTCAGCTCAAAAAAATAAAAAATAAAAAAACAGTCCACGGCACTCGAGCAAATTGTTTTAGAAACATATAAAAAGCCTTTATTCTTTCATGGCTTAGGCATTTTAAAAACAGCTGACAAGCAACTGCACACACGAGTGCTTTGGACTGTTTTTGTCTTTTTTATGAACATTTGAATAAATTAGTTTCTTGTTACAGTAAATAATCCTAAGAATCTTACATGGTTTAGAATTCCAATTGCAGGCATATGTCAGTTTTCTGATTCAGATTTCTAGTAACAAAATATTGCCTATTGGCAAATTGGGTTTTAAAAAACGTATACATTCATAATCAAACCAAAACCAAATTCCAATAAATATCAGAATATCCTTGCAAACGCAGTCAGGAAGGGGGTATAAATGTAATTGCTGTAATAAAGAAGGATGTACTATGACTAAAATTATATTTCTTATCAATGAAAAAAAGCTTATGAACTACTAGGTCTGATGAACCTCATAAAGAAGAGTCGTTGTTTTCCTTCATGATTGATTAATGTTAGTTGTGAATATGACTCACGACTTCCACCAGGAGTACGTTTAAAAGCTATAAGGCCAGCTGCAGCGGGTGGCGATTACCCAGGATTACACAGGCCACTGAGGAGAAACTACTTAATAACACTATTAAAATGGGATTACACTTCAACTGAGAATGTCACAATCAATAGGTAAAGTCTTCAATGCCCCCACATCCACTCCTATATGGATGTGTTATTGATTCCTGCACATTTAAACAGATTGTCCAGTGTTGCAGCTGGCCGAACCCAATCAGTGACTTACATTTTTTTGATAATTAACTGGGCTTTAACTAGTGTCCTAAAAGTCTTTCTGATTTGGTTTTAGAGAGAGAACAAAGGAGATGATTCCAGCACTGTAACCCATCAGATGTTATTGGTCATGCAAAAAAAACAATAACAGTTAGACTGCAATAGTCCCTTCTTATTCGGCATGGAATTTTCTTTTTTGTTTTAAGTGTGTAATTTCTAGCGCACCGATTCTATGTAAGTACTATGTACTTGTTATACCTTGTAAATGTAGCGCTGCACAGTTCTTATTTAAATTGTGTGGGCATGTTTGTGGCATTGTCATCATTTACTCACCCTCATGTCACACTAAACCTGTATGACTTTCTTCTGTGCAACATAAAGTTATTTTGAGAGATGTCTTAAGTGTTTTTTTGTTTTGATTTTCAAATAAACACTATAAACAGGCACACTTCAACAGGCGTGTGAAAGGATGTTGCCTTTTCTTCAGGATGTTAAATGACTTTAATAAATGACTATAAATAAGTTTTATCAAATCACATGTCATCACCTTTAAGTCCTACTTTTTTATTTAAAGTGAATTTGTTTTCATATTAAACTGGAACCGCCCATCATCTCTTCTCCTCTGTTTCATCGGCAGATCGTCCAGGTTTAACAAGCGTAGAACGGATAGAGCGTTGTCAGGAGGAGTTCCTCTTGGCCTTTGAACATTACATCAACTACCGTAAGCACAAGGTGGCTCACTTCTGGCCCAAGCTGCTGATGAAGGTGACAGACCTGCGCATGATTGGTGCCTGCCATGCCAGCCGTTTCCTGCACATGAAGGTGGAATGTCCCACAGAACTCTTTCCGCCCCTCTTCCTGGAAGTGTTCGAAGACTGATGGCCAACCAATCAGGCCAAGCTGCTCCCACCAACACCAAACTCCACAGATCCGACCTCCCCTCTAACCCGGTGTCCCTGTTTCTGGTTACATGAACACTGTTCCTTTTCCTGGTCACTACTGAGCATCATTTCATTCCATATTTTTAGGAGTAGCTCTCTGGCCTAATTTGAATGGAACCATTCCTTTTACAAAGCGGGTACATGTGAATAGAACAGTTTGTTTTCTTTCACTCTTTATTTGTAAAAAAAAAAAAAAAAAAAAAACTTTGTTACTCGATTTTTTTTCCCAATGATAAATTGTTTTATTTCTGATCATAGTCTTTGATGCCATTTAAGTGAGATGTATTAACTATGCATTTGAGTTTCATGTCACGTCAAGAAGAAGAAAAAAACAAATGGCGCCACACTGCAAAGGGGCATAGCAATACCTTTTTTCCTTTCACTTCCCTTATCTGTTGGTTGAAAGGTCTTTTCATGCTCATATTAAGACATAGGTTGGTAAATAGCCAAAACTCAATGAGCTGCCTACCTAGGCAATATTTCCCTACATTGAGACTGTACAAAAGCAAAATCATGACTGAGGTCTCTTTAATTTTTCAATTGTTTGTCCTAGAAAATATCACTAAATGGTACGCGAATTAAGACATTTGGTAACTTAAATGTTCCTGATTCTCTTGAAAGGAAGACCACAGTAACATTACATGTTTGCTGCCTCAGGCCCCGTTTACACGTACATGGTTATTTTGAAAAACTAAGACATTTCCCTTCGTTTGTGCCCTTCGTTAACACGCAAACGGAGAATTCATCTCTGAAACCGATTCTTTCTAAAAACTCATGCAAGAGTGGAGATTTTGGAAAACTTTGTTTGCACGTTTGCATGTAAACAGAAAAACTGAGTTTTAGGCAGCCGACGTCACCGTATGTGACTATTTTCGGGATTCTGATTTGCTAACGTGGGCTTGAGCTTCTTGTTACACTGCCACCTACAGGTTTGGAATGCTCTAGACGGCATATACACGGGTTTGTGTAACGAATACTTTTCTGAACACTGTCAGGTGTGCACGATGTTATTTTTGAAAACGGAGAGGCGTGAAATGTCCGTTCATGAAAATAGCCGTCCACTTGTAAACGTAGCCTCAATAACAATTCCATTCAAAGTCAGTCAATTTCAATACGAACTCTCATCAAATTCTATCAAGACCTAATGATCTGCTACTATCCACATTCATTTTATAGCTCTGTACTCTTACATTATCAATAATTTGTGTCGAAAAATGTTTTACTAGAAAGTTGTAGAAACCACTGAGAATTCCAAAGAGCACCCTGGGAGCAATAAAATGGTAATGTGGTAAGGAGACAGGGAGTCTTCTAAGATGTAATTTTTTGGCCAAGTTCTAAGGCAGCATTGCATGTAGTGTTTCTGATTAAAAGTAATCCCAGAATCCACTGTGACAAGCTCAGTGGGGGACAAGGGGATGAGGGAAATCTTTCAGAGAGAAAAATTAATTAAATACCAAAAAGTATATACGTAGATCAAACAGTTCAAGCTAATTAGCAATAGAAGTTTTCACCCAATATGTGTGTGCAGTATGTATCTAAGTATTGCATAGCTTAGCAACATGATAACTCTATTGGATCAATTGTGAGTTTCCCCTTCGTTCATGTGAGGAGCACTGATTTGGAGTGTCCTACATAGCCAGATTTTTTGTGTGCCATACAAATACTATATAACTTATCAGGTTTCATTTCATTTGTGATGCTTCCTTTGAAAGAAGCATATGTAGGCAATAGACAACAAATCAGCTTACTAGAGCCGCGTTTCCTGCAAAATTACCTCAAACAATTTGTCCCAGGAACTTTTTCCCCCCCAGACCTGTTGCTGTCTGCGTTTCCATCGCGGTCTGAAGTACTGTGAAGATTAGGCAAATTAGTCCGGTGACGTAGGACTGTGCGCAACTTTCCAGTTCCCGCTGGATTTCGCCCTCAACATATAAGCCTAATAATGCCTGAACCTCGTCGTCGCTCCATTGGTCGTATTTGTTAAAATCCATTGTTGATTGGAATAGCAAACAACTCTTAATGCACACACCACAACAGACTTTTAAAAATGGTGGTTGAAATAAAATGCTGCGTGGAGTCAACCAATCAAAATGCTGCAGGAACAAAACCAATCAGCATGTTCAGCAAGTTCCACCCCGAAATTTCCTGAACTTTGAAAAAGTACTACCTAAAAAGTAGGGACTTTCTGAAGGGGAAACTTCATTTAGACCATGGTCCCTGCGCTCGGAAGCACACCAAAGTCTCTAGTTACTAGAGAAAGTTCCTGCGGTGGTTTTTGGAAGGTTTTGAAATTAGAACTGTTCTCTGGGGAAAAAAAGTGGCAAAGGTAAACAAAACATTTCTTAATGGCAAAGTGGTATCAGTTTTAATGGTGGTTACAAAATCCTGTAAAATCCTGTTTCTTTGTCAGTACACCTAAAAGCTTACTGGGCAAGCAGACCTTCATGATACCTTAGAGTTCACAGAAAGAGTAAATTCCAGTTATACGTTGTACATTAAAGTTATTTTGATCTCAAATGTTGATCTCTATAAACTTTAGTAAGGAGGAAAAATATTTTTGACTGTGAAGTTGGCAGAAACACACATTAAAGCCCATGAGAGACTCTCTAGCCAGCAGCCACTAACATTAGCTCATAATGCCTCTATTAAGGTGCCAAAAACTTCCCTGAAAATCATACTCTGTTTGGTCTTGTGTTGAGCTGTTTGGAGGAACTCGAGGTTATATTTGTACCCAGCCATTGTTAGATCTATTAAACTGCTGGGATGGAACTCTGTTCAGTTGAAATGTTCTTTTCTTCTATAGCGGTCACATGATAAACCAAGGCAATGCTTCTGCTTGAACTAGTTGGTGCTATAAGTTTGCAGATTTTTACCTCCAGGACTACTGTCAGTTATACTCTGAATTGTCTGGGTGATTGACACACGTAATTACACACAACGCTGAGGTCAGTGGTCAACCCTTCAATGTTCAGGGATGCTTTATGGTGTGTCTGTGATGTTATTTCAGCTGTTTATGTCCTTGTTTTTTTGTTTTACTGTAGTGTTTTTAAAATTTCTAGAGACATCCCTGTGTGCTGCAAATGGTTTTTAAATCTCACATACCTCTGCTGATTATCAGGAACCGACAGAATTGTTTTAGTTGTTTTGCTGTTGAAAAATGGACATTAATTCAAAATCGCACCTTAAAACGCACCACATGTTCAATCAGTGTTTTGTTAAAGTGATTCCTTTTTAAGCAATATAATTGCTCCAGTGGTTTTACATGTTTTACACATACAAACGTTTGTTTGTACACGCCAACATAGATATTAAACAGACTTAAAGTCATTGCACAGACAATCAATGTGTCCGTAGAGAGTGTTATAGAAAGATGCAGAGGGAAGTAAAGGCGACTGCCAGGGTCACAAATTAACTTATACATCACACTTGCCAGTGGCGGGTCAGCTGACTCTTCACTCAGCTCCACGCCAACTTGGTTGCTTTTGCTTAAAGTCCCTGTAAAGTCAAAATTAAGTATGTGTTCGGAGTTTGTCACACCACAGAAAATGTGTTATTAGCCACCCAGCCAAATTTGAATGATAAAAAAAGCCGGCAAGTAAATAAAATATAGAAATCTTGAAAAAAATGAAGAGTATTCTTTGCTCTCAAATGCTGGGGGCGTGTCCGCTGGCTGCGCTGAAACCACGCCCACTTGCGGGACGGGAGGATGAAGGCCGAGGCGGGAGATAGTCGGTTCGGCCACATTCACCAGTAACAGCGGATTTTCAGTGAATACCAGTTGTCTCCGACGAAAGTTTATAACCTATCCTGTGTAAAATGATCATTACAGAGGCGGATGTTGGTGGTGATCAGCTCTCCATCAAGGTGGCTCTTCACAAAATTTATCCACCTCTTCTTGATTTGATCGTTTTTTCGGGAATTTAAATAAGGACACCGATCTGTTTTGTAAGTGATCGCATCCAGGTAATATGCATTTCCGTGACGAAGGCATAGCTAGCTAGCAAACTGTAGGCTGTAGTAACTAATAGTACTGAAAGTAACTCGCGATTGAGCGTCAAACTGATTCGAATGTGCTCTAGTTATTATTGTTAGGGGAGGGGGCCAGCCTCAGTGGCTCCAGTGCATCATTGACAGTAGGGGCGGGCCAGGAGCTCAGTGGCTCCAGTGCATCATCGAGCCACCGTTTTAGCCCCGCCCACAAAATCCTGAACACAGCAATGGTGAAAACTGTTTAAACGGTCTAACTCCACAATTCAGTTCTTCACAGTTCACAGTCTTTGTAATGTGTTTTAGCAATACATTTCTGACATTTATAATGCTTTTAATTTTTTTTTATTGCCTTTACAGGGACTTTAAGCAGACAAGCTTGACAGAATGTCCCATAGGAACATGCCCAAACTAAAAATGTATTTAAAAAAAATTATAAAATAATTTACAGCTTTTCCCAAATCTATTTTTGTTGCACTAAAGTCACACAATTTGTGATCCTTTAATAGATTTTATTAGTTTAAATGTATTTTAATCACTCACACGTGAAATTCAGACATTATTTTCTTACAATTTGATTTAAACCATGTTGTTGCTAATTATGTTACCAACCACCTGGAAAGTAAACTCTTATGTACTTGCTGAAGCCCTTTTTTTTCTGTGCCGGCACTTTGTGAGTGTTAATTTTGGACCCTGGCTACAGATCAGCACATGCATGCACAGACAACCAAGTAAATAAAAAAATACAAAATACAAAAAAAAAAAAAAACACTACAAAAATAAAGATATTTATGGTGTAAAGGAAAGGCTGTATTTTTTCAGACTGCATATATTTTTTTACATGTATATGCACAATATGAACATTTTCCAGTTTTAAACACAAAGAATCAAAAGACTGTCTTTTCTCAAAAAACTTTCACCATTCTCAAACAGGAACCCCAAGTCCTGTTTTTTTAACAATACTGGTTCACTGGTGATGTCTCCTAATTGTGTGTTTTACCATTCTAAATTAATTGGTTAACCATGTTAATGACAACTAATCAATACTTGTAACTAATTATCATAACAAATCCAGCACAACAATCAAAAAAAGCGACTCTCAGTGGGTGTCGGAATGAAACCTAAAGCCCATAGTCAAAGAAACTGACCAGATCTCGCCACCTAAACTGAAAGAAATAGACCCCTACAAACAATCGCAGTACATGTACTTCTGTTTCGTCTCAGGTAACATTTACCTGATCACGTCCACAGTATGCTGGTTGCATTAATAAGTGAACTTTGAAAGTGAATCCATAATACAACATTACAAGCAAATGTATTTCACTTTCTCTTCAATGTCTTTTTCTTTTTTTTATACTAAAACATAATGTATTGCACAGGCCTACTGTGTGACAGTGGAGCCTTGAATTAAATTCAAGTTTGAATTATGATGATTTTGACATCCTGGAAGAGACATTGCACTAGAAAAATATCCCTGGATTTGGCAAAAGATGATGATGACAGTGATGATATTGGCACCTAAGGTGAATAGGAGAATAAAGATGGTTTTGAGAAACTCCAGAAATATTTATTGTGCTGTGTGTGGTACATGCTTAATGTGAGATTCTGTATGCAGTTGTTTTTTTTTGTTTTTTTTGTGGCCATGAATGAATTAAATGTATGTATATTCAGCAATATTTATTGAATTGAATAATGACTGTTATATTTCACATTAAGATATTTACATATTTTATTCTTGCATGTTTTAACTTGACACTCATTGAACGTCCCCGATGAAACATTTCAGTAAAATATAATTGGCCACAGCTATAGTCATCTGTCCTTGTGAAAAGACATCTGACCACAGTCTTTGATCACAATGTAACGATGGTGACACCAAGGTATGACATTTTAACCACAGTTAACTTATATGTATATTTTAGTTACTGTGTTCGGGTGTCAGTCAGAAATCATTTTAAATTTTATTATTTTTCCTGATCAACTATAAAAACCACCAATTACATACAAAAAAATTAAAATAATCACAATTTCCAAAAATTAGTTTAATGACTATGTGAAAGTTTAGATATCAAAGATCAGTTTTGTATTGTTATATAAGCATAAATCACATGAGCCCAAACAGGAAAAGTTTTTTGGGGCAGACCTGACCTGTTGAAAAGAGATATTCATCCCTCCTGGGATGGTGTTGCTCTTCTCGCTAGTAATATGGCACATAGTCTTAGATCTCAAACATGAATTGGGACTCAGGTCAGGAAGCAGACAGACTGGCTAAACCGACCATCTGCTAGCTGTCTCACGTCACTGAGGTCAGATAAATCCCATCACATAGAGACTCTTTCACCTAGATATCATCATATAGAGACTGTATCTGTTCCCCGAATTAGGAAATACAAAAAACATCCAAACCCATCTAAGGGTAAAAATGTAATTGATGTTCAACAAATAAAACACAGATATAATAGAAATGAGCAAATGATAAAGCTTGGGTTGCTGAATATTCAATTCCTTACTTCAAAAGCTTATTGTTAATGATATAATTACAGACTATAACCTAGATGTGCTGTGTTTGACAGAAACCTGGCTAAAACCAAACAATTACATTACTTTAAATGAGCCCACCCCACAAGATTACTGTTATAAACATGAACCTCGTCTGAAAGGCAAAGGGGTTTTATTTTTAATTTAGTTTATTATAATGTATTACTCATTGTCATAATCATCTAGATCTATTATTATCACACGGAATCAATGTTGATGCCATTGAAATTCTGCAGCAGAGCGATGACATCTCAGATCATTATCTAGTCTCGTGTAAACTTCATTTAGCCAAGGCTGCAAAGCCGACTCCGTGTTACAAATATGTTAGACCTATCACTTCTGTTAGACCTATCACTTTTGCCACGCAACTGGAAGAAAACAAAACTAGAGGTATTTCGCATTGCATGGAATAAGAGCACGATTTCATACAGAGAGGCATTAAAAGCTGCCAGATCTGCTTATTTTTCAACCCTATTAGAAGAAAATAAACAAAACCCTAGGTATTTATTTGAAACAGTGGCAAAACTAATGAAAAATAAAGCTTCAAGCTCAGACGTTTCCAAGCAGCACAGCAGTAATTACTTTATGGATGTCACATTCTCTACCTTCATCTCCGTCTGTGTCTGCACTACATCTCCCATCATCCTCCCTCACCTTCACCTGCTCATTATCTACACCGTCATCGTCTGTGTTCTGTTTATCATTAGTTCATCTTCATCACCTGTGTCTTGTCAATCACCTTCATCTGTATCACCTGGTTTTCTTTCATTATCTGTGTGTATTTTAGTTCCTCTTAAGCTACTGTTCAGTTGCTGGTTATTGTTTGTGCACACGCACACTGTTTCGAGTGCTGTTTGTATTTTTGCTTGTGAAAACATAATCTAGAGTATATTTTTGTACTTCGCCTGACCATCTTCTTCTTCATTGGACCTCTTGACGTTACAGAATAACCGGCCTAAAAGAGCCCCACGGAGACCCAGGGATCTTAGGATGGGTATCCTCCTCACCCCGGTGAACCCAGTTCGTACTCTCCTCAACTTCTTCCAGGATGGTCGGCCGATCGAGGACTACGTTGAAGACTTCCTTGATCTGGTGCAAGAAACCTCTTGGAATGAGAAAACCTTAAAAAAAAACGTTTTTTTGGTGTGGGCTGGATGATTGGCTTTATCAGGAAGTTCCTGCAGCAGCGACTATTTACTCGCTGGCTCATTATATAGACTATGTGCTATGGTTGAGTGGTTCTTCCCTCACTGTCTGTGAGGTAGGTGAAGACACCACATCCACTCAATCACCAACCCTGCCAGATCTTCACAACCTGCCCGATCTTCACGTCCAGCCTGCCCAGCCTGAGACGATTCCCGTCGTGCCTGCCCAGCCTGAGACGATTCCCGTCGTGCCTGCCCAGCCTGAGACGATTCCCGTCGTGCCTGCCCAGCCTGAGACGATTCCCGTCGTGCCTGCCCAGCCTGAGACGATTCGCCTGCCCAGCCTAAGACGATTCGCGTCGTGCCTGCCCAGCCTGAGACGATTCGCGTCGTGCCTGCCCAGCCTGAGACGATTCGCGTCGTGCCTGCCCAGCCTGAGACGATTCGCGTCGTGCCTGCCCAGCCTGAGACGATTCGCGTCGTGCCTGCCCAGCCTGAGACGATTCGCGTCGTGCCTGCCCAGCCTGAGACGATTCGCGTCGTGCCTGCCCAGCCTGAGACGATTCGCGTCGTGGCTGGCGAGCCCATAGTATGCGTAATGCCCGCCGTGCCTGTGACTGAGAGCGTCATGCCTGCTGAGCTTCTTTTTTCGTTAATCCCGTCTGGCTTGGAACTCCCTTCACCTCTGGTTCCGTACTGCTCAAAGCTCTCTCCACCGCTGGTCCTGCCCAGCTCACAGCCCTCTTTGCCGCTGGTCCTGCCAAGCTCAAAGACCTCTTCACTGCTGGTCCTGCCCAGCTCAAAGTCCTCTTCGCCACTGGTCCAGTCCAGCCCAGAGCCGCCTTCGCCGCTGTTCCTGACCTGCCCTTGCTGCTGGTCTCGTCCAGTCCTGACCTGCCTGTCTCATCCAGCCCTGACTTGCCTTCTCCGCTGGACCCCTCCTACCCGGAGCCTAAGTCCGTTAACCTCCCCAAGAAATTTTTTTTGGGGGGGGGGGGCAATAAGTCCTCTGAGGGGACCGAGGAGGCCCTTCCGACACGGTTCCCAGGGCCGCCAAGGCTTTCTGAGAGACCGGCACCACCATGGCCGCCCGAAGGGACGTCTCCGCCATGGCCGCCCGAAGGGACTCCAGGATGCCCAACCCCCAGTGGGAGGGGGGAGTAATGTCACATTCTCTACCTTCATCTCCGTCTGTGTCTGCACTACATCTCCCATCATCCTCCCTCACCTTCACCTGCTCAATATCAGTGTCATCACCTGTGTTCTGTTTATCATTAGTTCATCTTCATCACCTGTGTCTAGTCAATCACCTTCATCTGTGTCACCTGGTTTTATTTCATTCTCTGTGTATATTTTAGTTCCTCTTCAGCCACTGTTCAGTTGCCGGTTATTGTTTGTGCACACGCACACTGTTTCAAGTGTTGTTTGGATTTTTGCTTGTGAAAATAAACTAGAGTATCTTTTTGTACTTCGCCTGACCATCTTCTTCTTCATCGGACCTCTTGACGTTACAATGGACTTCTTAACTTACAAGATTGATAATATCAGAAAAGAAATTATAACTATGCAACAGTCTACTACAGTTTTGCATCAGGCAGTGCATTGTAGTCTCCCTGACGAACAATTTGATTCATTCATTGCTATAGGAGAGGAAGAATGTTCTAAACTCGTAAAATCATCTAAATCGACAACATCGATGTTAGACTCTATACCGACTAAGCTACTGAAAGAGATGCTTCCGGAGGTCATAGATCCTCTTCTTAATATCGTTAATTAATCTTTGTCAATGGGATACGTACCAAAAACGTTTAAGCTGGCTATGATTAAACCGCTTGTTAAAAAAAACGCAACTTGACCCTACAGAATTAGTCAATTACAGGCAGATCTCGAATCAACAGTACCTTTTCTGTCAAAAATACTAGAAAAGGCAGTAGCTTCACAACTATATTCCTATTTAGAAAGAAATGATATATGTGAGGATTTTCAATCAGGATTTAGACCGTACCATAGTACTGAGACACCACTCATTAGAGTCACAAATGATTTGCTCTTATCCGATCGTGGTTGTATCTCTCTATTAGTGTTACTGGATTTTAGTGCTGCATTTGACATTATCGACCACAACATTAATTTAAATAGACTCGAAAATTATGTTGGCATTAGTGGAATTGCATTAGCATGGTTTAAATCATACTTATCTGACCGTTATCAGTTTGTAGCAGTAAATGAAGAGATGTCTTATCGATCAAAAGTTCAATATGGTGTAACACAAGGCTCAGTACTAGGACCATTGCTGTTCACTCTGTACATGCTACCCTTAGTAGATATCATTAGGAAGCATGGCATTAGTTTTCACTGTTATGCTGGTGATCCTCAGCTCTATATTTCTTCACGCCCTGATGAAAATGATCAATTCACAAAATTAACGCAATGCATAGTAGATATAAAAACTGGATGACTAGCAATTTCCTACTACTTATCTCAGAAAAAAACTAAGATTATAATTATTGGACAAAAAACTTCCTCACGTAATAACCTAGAATACTGTCTAACACTTGATGGCTGCTCTGTCAAGTCCTCGTGGTCGGTAAGGAACCTGGGTGTGCTCTTTGATACCAATCTTTCATTTGAAAGTCACGTGTCTAGTATCTGTAAAACCGCATTTTTTCCATCTAAAAAGTATATCTAAATTACGTCATATGCTCTCAATGAAAAATAGAGAACAATTAGTTCACTCGTTCATGACATCAAGGCTAGATTATTGTAATGCTCTAGTCAAGTCAAGTCAAGTCATCTTCATTTATATAGCGCTTTTAACAATGTAGATTGTTTCAAAGCTGCTTTACAGAGATAAACGTATAATTTAAGGTAAAATATTGTTTTGGCTTTATAGCGGTTCTTGAATAATGTTATTTTCCGGCTAAAGTTAGTTTTGATTGATTCACTTCCGTCAAAAGGATAATTTGTTATTAAATTAGGGGCCGCTAAGACGACACCGTTCTCTCTACACAGACTTTAAACGCGAACCTGTGATAAACACTGATGGCGCTCACGTGCACATCAATAATTAATTCTATAGTTATGTGCGTTTGAATATATGTGCGCATGTTTGTAATTCTCTACAAACCAAGCCTTAAACTACTTGTCCTGCCTATAAATTTGATACAGAATTTTATTTTATTTTATCACTACGGGGGAGATACGGGGTGAAGTAGAGATACTCTACTGGGTGGTTGCTCGACACGCTTAATAAACAAACTACAGCTTGTCCAAAATGCATTAGCTAGAGTTCTTACTAGAACTAGGAACTTATTAGCCCGGTTCTGTCAACACTGCATTGGCTCCCTATTAAACAACGTATACATTTTAAAATATTGCTGATTACTTACAAAGCACTAAATGGTTTTGCTCCCCAGTACTTGAAAGAGCTCTTAACGCACTATAGTCCTTCTCGTTTAGTTTTCGTTCTCAAAATTCCAGCCAGTTGAAAATACCTAGAATATCAAAATCAACTGCTGGCGGTAGATCCTTTTCCTATTTAGCACCAAACCTTTTGAACAATCTTCCTAACATTGTCTGGGAAGCAGACACACTCTGTCAGTTAAAATCTAGACTAAAAACACATCTCTTTGGCCTAGCATACACATTATAGACTTCTATAACTCAATGTTAGGCTGCATAGTTTAGATTAGCCGGGACTGGGAACACTTCCCATAAATCCTGATGTACTTGGTACATCATAAGAAGGATGCGTCTCTCCCCTGTGAAGGCCTCCTTCCCTTTACCTCTATACAGATAAAACGTTGTCGGGATAATTCGGTTTGCGTGGCTATGCAGACGCGAAAAAAAATTATAATTATAAATTCTGAATTATACATTTTTAAGGCCTAACAAGCAGTTTGTTGAGGGTTGATTTGTGAAGGACTACACGCCTGCGCACATATATATTCAAACGCACATACCTATCAACCGAACACGTGATGCGCATGTGCGTGCAACCTGCGCATTCGGCTAGGAAAAAGACTTCATCTGATTTACAAACTCTGATTTCTCTAATAGAAAATAGGCAAAAATCTGCATATTGTGAATCTAGAGAGAAACAGCTAACAGCACTGAAAAAAGAATATAATTATAACTACTACGCAACATATTGCAGAATTTATGATTCATAGAACTAGAGTCAACTACTATTATTATAACGAGCGGTCAAGCAGACTTTTGGCTTTAAAAATTAAGGAAGGGGAGTATTTGTCGTATATTAGTAGTTTTCAAACAGGGCTGATCACTCACAACCAGCAAGAAATAAATTGCACATTTAAGGAATTTTATTCCACATTATACACCTCAGAAGTGGATCCAAATGAAAGCAAAATGAGGGAATTTTTAGCCGACCTAAACCTTGGAAGCTATGGCTCTAGGTGCTCCTATCACACTAGAGGAGTTGACAAGAGCTCTGAAATCTCTGAAATTGGGCGAGTCCCCGGGTTTAGATGGGCTTCCTCCTGAACTATTTCAGGAGGTGTGGGATCAGGTGGGACCCACTGATCCTGGCTTCAATTAATTATGCCATTGAACATGGGAGGTTTCATATAGACCAAAATACATATTTAATTATTCTACTTTAAAAAAAAAAAGACAAGCCTCTGGTTTCCCTCAAAAGCTACCGGCCTATTTCTTTAATATCTTCAGAATTACAACTTTTTGCAAAAGTACTTTCAAATCGAATTGATCCACTGATTGGTGAACTGATAAGTGAGGACCAGACTGGTTTTATCAAAGGTAGACAGGCTTCTGATAATGTCAGGCGACTTTTTCACATTCTTAATATCCTTGAAACATCTAATGATCCAGCAGCACTTTTCAGCCTAGATGCTGAAAAAGCCTTTGACAGGCTTGAATGGAGGTATTTATGGGCAGTCCTTAATGTATTCGGCTTTGATTGTAATTTTATACAGATGCTAGAAATACTATACAGCTGCTCTCAGGCAGTGGTTCAAACAGGGCAGGCTATCTACTCTTTTCCTCTTAATAGAGCATCTCGTCAAGGCTGTCCACTATCGCCAACCTTATTTGCTCAAAAAAAGTCATTCAATTTCACTATATGCTGATGACATAATCCTTTATTTTTCTGATATTACTAATTCGCTTCCTCAGATCAGGAACCTTTTTTATAGCTTTAGTTCCTTTTCAGGATATAAAATACATTGGGAGAAGTCCCTATTAGTTCCTTTAAATGATGCAGCGAAGAAGACTCCCCTCCCTGACAGCTTACATTTTTTGTTCTCCCCCTAAAGATTATTTCACAGACCTCCAGAGGATGACTTCTAAACTCATTTGGAATAACAAAAAACACTGCATCAAATTCGATACCCTAAAAAGTCCTAAGTCTTTGGGTGGCCTATCATTGTCGGACTTTAAGTTGTACTATTGGTCTTTTCAGTTAAAGTCTTTAAACTCTTGGTTAGATGTACAATCTTTCCTGGTTCCTCAGTGGAAATTAATTGAAGAATCATTGGTTGCTCCTCATAGATTGCAGGATGTGCTATTTTCAGGAATCAAACTTTAAAAAGCCTCAAAAGAATTTGGCCCAATTATAGCTAATTCAATATCTACATGGCGTCTGGTGGAAAAATATGTTAATCATTCATCAAAATTTTGCATGCAGTCTCCTATTTGGAACAATTACTAACTATTACGAAACATGAAACCATCCACTTGCTCACTGTGGTCAGATAGAGGCATTAACACGTTAGATAAGATTTATGATCAGATAGGGTTAAGGACATTACGGGATCTGCAGTCTTGTTATAATCTGCCTGGATTCTCATGGTTCTTGTATTTACAGCTGAGATCTTCACTTAAAGCTTATGGAGTTCCTTGGGACAGACCTTTGACATCTCACCCCATGGCTCATTGGTTTGAATCCATGAAGGGGAAAACAGCCATGGTCTTTATTATTTATGGTAGTCTTGTTATGGAGAAATGTGGAACTTTTGGTATTACCCGAATTTGAGACAGAGAGCTTGGAGCACAGGGTCAAAGTTTTGATTGGGACAATTGAGACAATATGGCAAAATGTTTCAGTCTCATCTAAAAACCCTGCCCACCAGCTGATAAACTACAATGTAATCCACAGAATATATTATACTCCTCTGAAACGTTTTAGAATGAAACTTATTCCCTCCCCTGTGTGTGACAAATGTAGCAGTCGGACAATCGGCAGCTTTCTTCATCTATTCTGGGAATGTCCTCCGATCTTCAACTTCTGGGTTAAAGTCTCGTCTGTTCTATCACAACTTTTGGAACTGACAATTGATCCTGAGCCATTTCTTTTCCTTCTTAACGATGTCTCCTCTGTTGCCTTTACGTTAAATCAAAAACTGACTTTCTTCTCTGGGTTAACAGCTGCCAAGAAAACCATAATCAGTTCTTGGTTTCCTCCTAATTCTTTGTCAAAACAGCAATGGTTGTCCTATTTTATAGATATTGTTCGTTTGGAGCGATCCACTGTCTTAATTAATAGAGCAAAGATTAAAACTATTATGCACTGGAGCCAAACTCATGACAGCTTATATTCTATTCTTAAAACTTAAGTGATCTAAAGGGATAGGAGAGTATACCAAGATGTGGACCAGGGCAAATGGGACTACAGGTTCTCCCTTTTTTTTTTTTTTTATAGATTTTTTATCTTTATTTCAATAGACACTTTCTACTTGTAAATCATCTATCTCTGCAATCTCTTTTCTTTTTTCTTTTTATTATTATTTTATTATTCCTTCTGTATGTGTATCTGTTTCTCTTGTGTATATCTGTTTTATATTTGTTATCTTCCACAGTGAATTAATTCAGTGAAAAGTTGTCAGTGCTAATGCTGGTAACTTTGTTTGTAAGAAAAACAATAAAGTATTGGTCAAATTTTTTTTTAGCTTTTAGATAATGCATCTTCACTTGAGTGTTTTTGATCATATAAAGTCAAAAGAACAATTCGATAATTAGAAACAAGATTTGTAAATTAAAAAAATAATAATAGTAATTTTGGGGTAATAATCTAACACTGCCTAACGGCCCACCAGATGTCGCTCCGAGGCCCACCGGTTGAGAATCACTGCTTTAGTCAATTAATCTGTGCTTTCTTCCTCATCCGGTTTATGGGCAGTTATCGTGTTCAGAAGTTGTTGATTATTAGATTAGATGATTGCAGATAGGGTTGCCTGCTGGGTACCGTGCAGGGATTTTATTTATTTTTTACTTCTTGAGTAATTTCTTTAACAGCTTTATCCTGCTGTTTCAAACAATCAAACATATAATCCCAGTTACCTTGTACATGGGCAGTAAACTGATAAATGTCCTTTCCAGGAGTGGGAAGGTAGCCTATGTATATGTGTTGCTCTGCTGGTCCTGTCTTGCGCTCTCTTTCGTCCCTCCCTTTCTTTCACAGGATTGGCTCAGACCAAAGTGATCTCCAGATGTGATTGGTGTTAATAGACCAAGGAGCAAGTGCTCTGCTCAATCTGTGACTTTCTGTTGGTCAATTGCTATTGTGCCTTTCTGTGTTTGCTACAATGTGTTGCTGCTGCTAGCTCGCCTGTTGTGTGCAGGGTGAATTTTGGTTTTAAGTTGATATATTGCTGTCAATCTAATTTTTTTGTATATTTTGTAAATTATTGTAAATATCTTTTCCACTCTTGGAAGCTGTAGGGGGTGAGTGCGATTTCTTTTGTAAATACTGTTTTCCATTAGATATAGGGAGGTATTTTTATTTTATTTTGATAAGGAATTTAATTGTTCTTG
The DNA here is from genome assembly GCA_033366665.1 of Phoxinus dragarum. Lineage (NCBI taxonomy): Eukaryota > Metazoa > Chordata > Actinopteri > Cypriniformes > Leuciscidae > Phoxinus > Phoxinus dragarum. Next base: position 25,964 of record JARPMJ010001643.1, on the reverse strand, counting down.
CTAATAGTTTGTTTGTTGCTTTGGCATTTCCTCACCCCTGAAGTTGTTCTTTTACTTGTGGTCCAGTAAATAAAAAAGTACAAAGGATCTTTGATTGCCAATTCCAGTTTATGTTGCGGCTTCACCCAAGGCGGGGTCGTAACATAATTTGTAATAATATTTTATTATAGTAATAATACTCTAATAATTAGTAATAATACAGTAATAATACAAGGCGGCAGACCCATTGGGTCTGTGAAAGCGCTATATAAATGCAGTCCATTTACCATTTACAGTATTACTGTATTTAGGGTCTAATAAATGCAACCTTGGTGAGTGTTAGAGACTTCTTTTAAAACATTATACATTATATTATTCTATTAAACATATATTTTGAACAGTAGTGTATGTCTATCCATTAAACTTCAATTGGTTTGACTTTAGATTTGTGTCTACACATTTTTTGAGTCATTAGCTTTCGATACAGTGGGTCATGGAATTCACCATGAATGTTTGAGTCAGCATTAGGGGGATTGTATTAAAGTGGTTTTCATCATATGAAGAATGCTGATCTCCCCGTTCACAGGGGAGAACCTTTGCGGTGGAAATAGGAAGCTCTATTTCCTCCACTCGTCCCATCGTTTCTGGGGTCCCTCAAGGTTCGTGTCTCTGCTCTGTCTTGTTTTCCTTATATATGCTCCCTCTGGGATTAATATTTCAAAAGTATGGTGTAGCATACCATTGTTATGCAGATGTTACCCAGTTGTCTTTTTCCTTTGAAATCTAATGACATCTCGAAATGGTCAGTTTTGCTTGACTGTCTGGACGAAATGAAGCTGTGGATGGCATCAAGTTTCCTTCTGCTGAACGAATCTAAATACAGAGTGGTGATTTTTGGCCCATCAAAGCCAATCAGCTTTCACTTCATTTGGGCCCTTTAGTGTAATGTTAATACTCTTGTTTTCCTTATATATGCTCCCCGATTAATATTTCAAAAGTATGGTGTAGCATACCATTGTTATGCAGATGTTACCCACATGTCTTTTTCCTTTGAAATCTAATGACATCTCTAAATGGTCAGTTTTGCTTGACTGTCTGGACGAAATGAAGCTGTGGATGGCATCAAGTTTCCTTCAGCTGAACGAATCTAAATACAGAGTGGTGATGTTTGGCCCATCAAAGCCAATCAGCTTTCACTTCATTTGGGCCCTTTAGTGTTATGTTAATACTCAGGTGAGGAGCATTGGTGTGATTTTCGATTCCGAATTGAAATTTGATAAACAAATTAATGCTGTGGTAAAGAGAGTGGCAAATTGAGAGGCTTCCTGTCTTTTAAAGATATGGAAATTGCGATCCATGCATTCATTTCGTGCAGATTGGATTACTGTAATTCTCTTTATTTGGGGTTGTCTAAGAAGTTGCTCTCACGGCTGCAGCTGCGGCGCAGAATGTTGTAGCCAGATTGTTGACTTTGGCATTGTTTAATGGTGTGTTTGTGTATATGTTTTGTAAGGTTGGGTCTATAAAGCACTTTGGTCAACTCATGTTTATTTTAAATGTGCTTTAGAAATAAAATGGATTGACTGATGGGTGCAAAAATAACTAAATACATGGAGAGAAAGAGATCAGCATTTATCGGTTTATTTTCTTAATTTATATGTTTTAATTATATATCTATATAGAATATATATATATATAGCTTACATTGCTTTCACAGAGGAAAACAGACAGACTGGATTATGGCAACACAATGCTGACATTGATTGAGCCACAGGCTGAACAATGAGATGGCGAATCCAACACCAAACATAACTGAAGATACTCCTTTAATGTATTCATCTACAGCAGCGTTGATATCAGATCCAACCCGAGAAGAGTTGATGCCTAGAGCTGACAGGTTAAGAGGCATTGCAGGTGTTCCTTTGTGGAGTTTTGGGCCATATCCTGTTTCTTTTTCCTGTCTGGTCTAAAGGTGCTCGAGTATGAGCTTAACATTATGTTGAGTATCTGCTTACTGCAGCTGATCACACAGACACAATAATTCTACAAGAACTTTCACCGAAAAGACTTGCCCAAAAGAAGAAAAAAAAACATTCATAAAAGAGAAATTAACAGAATTACAAATATATGAAGTGGAGCATTTCCTCCCAAATCATCATTCAAAAAATTCATCATAAACATTCAGCCTGAACTCATCACCCATACAGATGCGAAAAATCGGCAGGTGTCAGTTAGGATGTGGCCTCAGCTATAATCAGACATTATGACATCACTGTGGATGGCTTTGTGTCTCATCAGTACCGAGAGGAGCATGCATTCTTGTAGTGATAATACGCATGTTCTACTCCTTTTGTCATTCAGCATCATTAAACATTGTATCATTACTAAAAGCCCTACGACTTAAAACATTTACACATTATGCAGATCTAAAATCAGAAACATACTCTATGCAAGAACGCAAATGGTTGGCTCAAGCCTGGTTGAATATTGGAGATAACACAAGGAGTCACCTTCAAATTTCTGTCCCAATAAACCAGATGTGTCATTATTCAGGTAGCTATCTATAAACTTGTCAACAGTTGAACTAACTTTAACTTGCTCAGCAAGATTCTCTCCGAACTGTTGCTCCGCCATGGCTGACCTGAAAGCGAAAACTGACTGTAAAAGATAGTTTGTTATTGTGCGCTACAGTGTTGGCAAGCCTTACGGTCTTTTACCATTCATAAAATTGAGCTTGCATAGCAAGAAGCGTTTGCTTTCACATACTTGAGTAATTCAGGTCTAATGATAGAGTGGCTTCCTTTGCACTTAACTACAATGTTTAAGACAGAAACAAACTACAAAAATAGATCTATCCATTAAATATTCTTTTGAGAAAGCTCTTATTAACATCTTGTTCCACATTCTTCCATTTCATAGTTGATGCTTTTTGTCTTTTCTTGACTTCAAATTATTGAAAGGGCATCAAACTGTACTGTGTGCTACTGTCTCGTTTGTTAAACTTATGTTAGACTATCCCTTCATAACCCCTCCCCTTATTAACACACAGCTTTCATACGGCCACAAGATACCTTACTTCCTCTTTTCTGAAAGTATTAAAGGTCCCATATTGTCAAAAATGAAATTTCCTGGCTTTTTCATGATAACAGAGGTCTAGAGGCTATGAAACTACCATATAAGTTTCAAAAGTCGATCCACAGACAAATGCACACAGCCTGCATAAAGTAGCTGTGCCTTTTCATGAGTCGTTGTGACTTCCGTATACCGTAAATGTGATGTCAGAACTACTCAGTCACCGCCTTTAGTCACCACCCCCACCAATGGTGGGTCACTCAGAAAACAACAGGCCAATTAGAAGAGAGGCTCATGAATATTAAGTAGAGAGGCCAAAATCTACCTGTTCTTGGCAGAGCTCCAATATATTCTTAAGGACATCAAAACCTAAAATAAAACTTCAGAAAGGTGTACAATATGGGACCTTTAATAGACCAACAAGGACCAATCCAAAAACAGTGAACGTGTCACTTATTGCACAGGCAGTGTAAATCTAAAAACTAATTCAAGATGCCTCTGCGTACACACAAACCCCGTAATTATACAAACTCTCGTAAGCATCTACAACGAAACCCATCCAGTTTGTGTCTGTGGGTTGTGTGCATTAGCACAAACAGAGGCGTTTTACAGTATAATGACTTAAGTATCTGCTCCCCACTCCCTCCATATTTAACCAACAGTCCTCATGGGGAGAAATGTCAGCTAAGTGGCTTTAAGTGAGAACAGGCCCCGCAATTGGCTTAGTGGGCCACAGAAATGGGCCTGGAGGCTCCTAATGTGGATGGGAGGGAGGGGGTGGTCCACAGTTATGGGGATTGGTGGGTGGTCAAGGTTGAACCTTGAAGGCCAAGAGCTGCTCAGAGTGCATGTTGTTGAGGGAGCGCAGATCCGGAAGTTTGAGAAGCAGTTTAGTAAAGATGGCAATCTCGTTGGGGTGGTTCTTGGTGATCAAGCTGCGCAGAGCTCGAATCAGAGTTTCCTGAAGTGCCTCAACTGAGTTGACGTTCTCAAGGCCAGAACGATCTATGGGAACACAGCAGAGGAATTAATTTCACAAGTTTTCGTTGGAACGTTTATTCTTGTTCTGTATAATCACCATGACCTTCCTGACGTCACTTCTTGTTACTAAGTTGTCTAAGTCAAGCTCAGAGCTCAGTCAAGTTTCTTAGTTTACAATTAAATGTAAGTGTGATCTACTCGTAACTTTATCTTGAAATCGTGACCCTAAATTGCAAATATTTAATTTAAACCTTAAACTCTCATTTAAATTTGTCATTTCAACATCGTAGATACAAAACTATAAAGTATATGGTCTGAAAACGGTATGACACAACAAAAAGTGATAATTACCTGCAGACACCAGCACTACAGCCGTGAAGAGGCTCATTTCCTCCTCGCCGAGGTTAAGAGCTTGCAGCTTCTCTGTGAAGTCAAACATTGAGTTGAGGAGATCTCCAGCCCCCAAAGACCGCAGAGCATCCACTCTATACTTCCTGCCACTCAGAAATGTAACCGTCCGCTGCTTCACATCGAACAGGGATGTAAAGCGTACCACCAGCACCTACAGACCAAACAGGAAACCTCAGGTCTTGTTACAGTTCAAATGAAATCGTATAACTTGCTATAGGACTCTGTTATGTCACAATGATTTTTTTAATCAGATTCATTCATTGCAGAGATTCTGTTGTGTTTTGTTAATACCTCAAAGGTGCCAGCCTTGAGCAGGCTGACCTGGTCATGTTGGGATAGATCTTTGAACCCTGGGATACGCTTTGCAAATTCCACCACCTCTCTGACAGCCGGGGTGAAGCTCATGGAGAACTCCTCCCAAATACTGTGTCCTGACTTCTGAGGATCCACATAGGGTGATGTATTCATGGGGCAAACCTGTGAAATAGGATCATGAAATATATTTAATGAAAGAGTATACATGAAAGAGTATTTGTATGGACTACAGAAATTTTGGTATTGTTATTTTGGTATTGGTACCCTGTGTAACTCACCAGGTGCATCCTGTTAACCCTTCCGATAGTTTGGACACCAAAGCTGCCATTGGCATGAGTTTCATTGTCATTATGAGCTCCCAGAGAGAGGTTCTGCAGAGATGTTCCATCGGGGACGCTGTTAGGCAGTCTGACAGGACAGCTGCTCAGAGTACTGTAATGTCGGCTGGAGTCTTCAGTCCCCTGTGGAGCACAGCTCGGCTGTGGCTTCTGTTTGCTCAATGAGGATGTATCGTTCTGGCGGTTCCAGACATTCTGGGTCTTCCCTGTGAAACAGTTGTAATTGTTAGGGGCTTCAGAAGGCACACTGCCCTGCTCCTGATTGTACATGAAGGTCTCCTGCTGTGCCCTAGTAACTGTGCCGATGGCCTCCTCCTCCCCACTGTCAGTAGCACTGAAGGAGTCTGAGCTTTGGCTCGTATCCATGGCGATCAGCAGCTCGGGGTCAGGGCTGGTTTTGGACCGGTTGCTCCTGGGGGAGGTGGAGGAGGAACGAGAGGAATGGCCAGTGCTGTCCTCGGAAGCTCCATTGGTGGCTGAAATCTGGTTGCTAAGAGGCAGGGGCTGATTGCCGTGGCTGTTGCTCATCATGTTGTTCATTGCGTTCTGCATCTCGAGCAGCATGCGCTGCTTCTCTCGTTTGGGAATCCGGCCAAAACGCACAGCTGAAGAGCAGACAGTGTCAGTTCACAGACTTTAACAGACTGAGACTTATGCTTCGAGATAGAGATAAAAACTCACTGTTTGGATTTAAATAGGCAAATGCTTAAGAGTCTATGACTGGATTATTATAGCAGAGATTATTATGTTTCTAGCATACGATGTGTTTGGCAACAGTTCTTTTGACCCCTAACTGATGGAGTGTGTAGCTTTTAATTACTTAAATAACATGTAGGAAGACATATCATGGCCATATTCCAGGATGACAAAGCCAAGATTAACATGAAAAATCATTTTCACACATGAATTGGCACCTCTGAGTCCAGCACCTTAAAATCATTGAAAGTCTTTGGGATGTGGAGTAGACTTTACATTGTCAATACAAGATCGTGACCAAAAATGAATGAAATTACTATGTTATGATGAACATAGCCTCTTGATGGAAATAACATCACAACATTAATTCCCATCAAGAGGTGCATCATTTTTTGGTTAAGATCTTGTATTGACATTGCAAGAGTCCAGCACTGTGTAAAGTCTCCTCCAGCACATCCCAAAGACTTTCAATTAATTTAAGGTCTGGACTAAGAGGTGCCAATTCATGAGTGAAAATGATTCTTCATGCTCCCTTCCTAACTATTCTTTCACAATTTGAGCCTGATGAATCTTGGCTTTGTCATCCTGGAATATGGCCATGATACATCTTCCTACATGGTTGTTTAAAATATTAAAAGCTACACACTCCATCAGTTAGGGGTCAGAAGACCTGTTGCCAAACATATAACATGCTAGAAACATAATTATGTTTAATAATTAAACATTTGCCTATTTAAATCCAAACAGCTTTTTTTTTTTGGCGGGACAGTGTATCATCTATCTACGTGCAAATTACATTTACTTTATACATTTAATTTATTTATTAATTTGTCCTTTAAGGTTTAAACCCTGAGGTCACAAATGTCGGTCTGTAACAGATTTTGTTGATTGGATCTAGGACACAATGTCAGCTGGAGCTCACCATCTCTGGACATGCCCACGAGCAAGCATTTCTTGAAACGGCACTGCTGGCACCGGTTCCTGTTGATGCGCATAATGGGACAGCTTTCGTTCTTAAGGCACTTCTTATACTGAATGTTCTGCTGAATGCTCCTCCTGAAGAAACCCTACATGTGGTAAAATGAAAGAGATAGAGAGAAATGTAAGGGTCACAGTGCCCACACAGAGAGTAACAGGTGTCGAGCCTTGGAGTTGGTATGGAAAACAGGTGTCCCTCTCAGGACTGATGACACTGTTCTGTCACAGATCTTTGCTCTGATAGTTGAACAGGCTGCTGAGTAGCAGGCTTTCTGGTTATAAATAAAGCAAAGTGATATCTCCTTCAGGGAGATGCACAGGTAGATGTGACCCAGATAAGGCATGACAGCCATGTCACATCAACCCTATCTAAATCAACCACAGCGACACCAGGGACAATTTAACATAAAAACAGACGCTATAAAACCGCCTTTACTGAGAAGTATGCAAAACCGAACACACATGAGAGTGAAAAATACAGATTTTCACACCCCTTCTGAGCTTTTGACTTAAAAATACTCTGTACTTCAGAAATAACAAATGAAACCTCTAATTATAAGTTAACACTGAAATGTGGCTGTAGACTCACACTAATATTTTCTCACCTTACATCCCTCACAAGCGTGAACGCCGTAGTGAAATCCTGACGCCACATCTCCACACACTTTACATAGCAGCACCAGACCGTTAATCTCTGCAGGAGCAGAAATACAGAGAGTCAGATGAAAAAGGCTCTGTGCTCAGTTTGGCTTTCTCCTTAGAACAGCTGCTTTCAGTTTCCTCAAACAGCTAGAAGACCATTACTTCATGATGAAGCAAACCAGGGCAAATATAATGAATCGTGCAATGTTAAGTGACAAATATCAGATCATTACTCTTAATTACATATTTAATCTAGGTTTCACTTTATTTTGATGGTCCCTTTAATACATTATGTTGACTATAACGCCCGCTTCACACCTAATCCGTTTGCAGTGTGTATGCGGTGTGTATTTTTTCCCGTACCCATGTTAACAGGTCAGAGCTTTCACACTGTCCGGCGATCCGTTTCCGGGAGCGGTGCGTAATACAGCAGTGCAGCGATCGTTTACGCACCGAGTCTATTTTTGCTGTGCTGCACGCGCAGAATTAAAGTGACAGCGCATGGTTCGTGGTCAAAATGAACACAGATTGACATGAAAATGTAGTAATTTCATCATAAATGCATTTAATTAAATACAATGTAGTAATCTCATCACCATAAATGCATTTAATTTAATAAAATGTAGTAATCTCATCACCATAAATGCATTTAATTTAAGTTAATAAAACGTAGCAAACGGAGTATGTGTGAAACGAGCGTAAGTAAAATTGCCCATTCATGTCTACTAACTCTCATTAGTGTGTTAGAAGAGTATTAATAGACTGGTAGGGTTAGGGTTAAAATAAGTTGACATGTAGTTGCAAAGTTACTTATGGTCAGTAGAATGTTGTGGCGCATCACAATAAAGTGTTAGCAGATATTAAGCAGTCAGTCTACTGATACTCTAATGAGAGTTTGTTGACATGTAGTTGCAAAGTTACTTATAGTCAACAGAATGTTCCAAAGGGACCATCCAAATAAAGTGTTATCTTATAATAATACTTCCTTAATAGTAGTAATTAATTAGTAGGAATTAATTAATTAATAGTACCTCCAAATAATTAATTCAATTTGTAGAAGATCATATGGTAACACTTTAGTTAAGGGTTCAATTCTCACTATTAACTAATTGCTTATTGGCATGTATATTACTAGAATATTGGCTGTTTATTAGTACTTATAAAGCATTTATTAATGACTTATACTGCATGACCATCTTCTAGATTCCTTAATCCAAAACCTAAACTTAACAACTACCTTATGAACTATTAATAAGCAGTAATTAGGAGTTTATTGAGGTGAAAGTTGTAGTTAATAGTGAGAATTTGACCCTAATCTAAAGTGTGACCGATCATATTTAAATTAGTCTGTACTAAGAACATGAGATTGCAGAATGAAAACATTTCTGGTTCTCTTTAACTTGATTTAGATCAGTCTCTCACTTGTAATGCCACTTTTGGTGGTGGAGGGTGATCGTGCCTTCCCTCCACTGTGCCTCGGTGGGCGGGACTGAGAGGCCACAGGAAGGGCCTCGCCCTGTTGACCCTGCCCTGCGTGAGGCGGAGAGCAGGACTGATAGCTGCTGTTGGAGGAGTCACTGAGGCATGACTCTGGACTGGAGGCAGAGCTCGAGGAGCTAATGTAAGCTATTACCCCACCTGGTGGATAACACACAGAAGAGCAACAAAAGACAACTTCAGTTAGGAAAACTCTAATTATTTTTCTAGCTTCATCTAAAAAAAAGAAAATGTGGATAAGTGCATATATATTACGATGCATATGAGTTATGAAACATAGCCTAGTGGTTGATTCTAGCTTTTACATCTATCTGTTGACAACTGTCTCTAAAAATATAAACATAGAGAGAGTATATGCAATCCATGTGTGGCAATTTACAAATGAAGATACAAATATTTTCTTTGTCCTTGTGTTTTATTTTGAGCTGCAAGCTTTCTTTTTGTCAGAAAGCGGACCAGGCTTTGTGTGCTCTTTCTGTATGGGTTGACCTGATTTCTGCTGTCCCACTCTCAATGGTTAGGTAACACCATTACATAATACCTTTTAGGGTGTAGGCTGTACAGACAAACAACTCAACTCAAATACTTAAATACTTAGAACTAACAAACATTGTCTGTTTTCAAATTCTAATATGGTATTATATGTCAATACTTACATACTAATTGCATGCTGGTGAGTCAAATAGAGCCAAACCTATTATTTCCCTTGTTTACATTATTATTTATGTTGATAAAAATGTCTACCTGAACTTATTTATATTCAATAAATAATTGCATGCTAATGACCTCATCTCAGTGTACTCTAATCTGATATGTGTGTGTGTGCGTGTGTGTGTGTGTGTGTGTGTGTGTTTATACTATATATGGATAAATAAATACTATACGTTTTTTTGTGTGTGTGTGTGTGTGTGTGTGTGTGTGTGTGTATATATATATATATATATATATATATATATATATATATATATATATATAAATAACAAAATGAATGGACGTCATAAGTATCGCAGTCTGAACTGTTGATCGACATGTTCTTACTTAGCACCGTTCCCACGTGTACTCGGGCATGTCTTGTTGGGAGTGTAAAAGCCAAAAAGTGGGTCAGACCGCAGCCGCCTCACGTGTATATGGAGCTGCAGACGCATCCATCCTGCCACGCAATTTATGCAACACTGTACGTCACGAATTCTCTCGACCAATCAGAGCAGACGCACAGGACGCGTAAACACAGATGCACATGGCTAGGCTGAGCGGTCCATGTGAGTTGGGAGACAGCAGTTCAATAGTAACCCACAATCTATGGCATAACAACACAAGCCTGACGCTTTTAACCTACTTAGAGTTTTCATGCTGCAAACAAACAACACCTTAATGCACAATCCACATTCACAGCATCACGTGAAACTACATGCTTCGGTGTCATTTATTAAAACTTAAGTGCACTGAAGGTATCACGGATTATTAAAGTCATATTCAAAAAGTAAAAACAGAATGATCTTACCAGCCTTTGTGGATTCCATTTCCTCCGACAGCTTTGAGCCCGAGTCACCTGTGTGGTAGTGCCGTTTTTACACGGTTTACAGCAACTATCTAGTCGCTGGGAGATTCTATAAACCGAGTTTCTCTCAAACACTACCTGAGAAACATTTATAAATAAATAAACAAGATAATCTGAATATATCAGCTCCAGGGACGAAATATACCAGCTTTGGGGAGGAAAAAATCAGGTACCTCCGAGAAAATGATAGCTAAATACATGTAACGTTAACGTTATTAGTTATAATAATTGGACTCATCTAGACCGGACAGCCAGCCAAGAGACCAAATCCACACGATTTACGTCTAATAAAGAGAGACTATAATAGCTAGCTATGTCGACTCGAGTAGCTGTAGTTCAGAGTTGTGAATAAATCAAGGTTTTACGCAGAAAGAGGGCGCATGTAGAATGGTCGAGTGAAACTGAGCGTCAGTCTGTGCGGATGCCGCGTCTGCTGTCTCCAGATCATGTGACCCACTCCACTGCGGCTCCTCCTCCTGCTGCATGAGTCATTATAACCCACTGACACACTTTCACTGCTCCTGCAGGGGCCTCCTGTGCACTCTCACCCAGGGACGGACTGGGGCTAAAAAACAGCCCTGTACTTTCTCCCAAATAGGCCCCATCATCCGAACCGGCCATTCGCCCCTAGCCATGCGCGACAGACACAATCCCGGATGTCCTGATACTATGCCACAATAAATCAGAAAAGGTATTCACAGCATGTAACATCTCAAAAACCCAACGATGATAATTGGGGTTGTGTTTATTAATGAACTACTGTAATGGCTACAGAAACCCCAAATTACACAAACTTGTAATTATAAAACATAGTTACTATAGCCACTATATAACTTATAATTCAAATATAATGTAAGCAAATGAGAACTGTCTATTTCTGCAGATATATTCATCTATATCCGTCATTCAGAAAGGGAAACCGACTAGCAGATGCACAAACCATAAACAAAGCAGTGCTTGCTTACCGTTTTGAATATCAATTTTGCTAAACACTTTCTTTAACACTTTCCACTCTGCTCATGTTAATATGAAAGGAACACTCAGGTAAGATGACGAAACATTAGAACAGCCTCATCTGTACAGTTTTGACTTCTTTGCTTGCTGTTTTGCTATTATTCTCGTGCACTGACTATTTACTAAGCTGAACAGCTCAGCCAATCAGAGTTCCCTATTTCATCAACGGCCCGATGGCGATTCAACATGTCGAATCAGCCCAACAAATCCGACGGCGTCAGATTATTAGAGGCAACGGTGCGGAAAACTATGCCCAACGGCCAATCGTCGGCTTGGTGTGTCCCCGGGCTTTAGACTTTTTTGGACCCTCGGTTGGACTGCCGTTCTGGACTTTTCGCACAGATTGTCAGTCCCGTCCCTGCTCTCAACCCACAGCCCACATCCAAAGTGCACTGATGACCCCAGCCGACACAAAACATCAAACTGACATTTTGACAGTTAGTAGCCTTTTGCTTTACACCCCTTAACTGAGATATACACCCCTGAGGAAGCCAAAAAAACGTAATGAGGAATATAATGCAGTCAGGGCATAAAGTATGAAGAGGCATTTGGTAGCCTATAATCCACACACAAAAAAAAGTGACAAATAACTTTAACGGTTATTTTTAGAAGATGTTTTTTTAATTTTTTGACGACACATTTTCTCTCCAATTCTCATTACTACAAAATGGCATTTTGGAAAGGCAAGCAATAGCAAGCTAGCTTTAATAGCATAAGATCCTACTCTCCCTTCACAGCGCTTCCTAAAGCCACTCCTCCTCCAAACCACATGAACGCTACACAGCAGATCTGCCGAGAGACTGTGTTAAATGACCTCATGTCTCAAAGCACATAACATTACAATAATAATGAACTTAAACAACTTACAGAGCTATGACTTATACCACCTGACTGCTGCAGATTAATTTCGGCGTTGATAGTAGAAAATGTATCCAAGTCTGCGGACATGAACATCTCAGGGTAGAACGGGTTGCCATCTTGTATATCACAGTTACAACATGGCGTGAACATAAGCTTGTTGTTTTGGTACAGGAGGAACTGTAAAAGTGCTGTTTGTTTTTTGGCACTTGACTGTCTGTCTACAACTCTGCATAGCCTTAAGGAACGTGCTGATGACGTGTGATGTCTGTGTGAGCAGGGTGTGCTGAAGTATGGAAATATAATTGACAGGCACGTAGGACATCGTATCATTGCATTCGGTCCGAATGCAATGATGTCCTACGTGCCTGTCAATTGTATTTCCATACTTCAGCACACCCTGGACAAACATTGTTTTGGTCCTGAGACTTCCACAGAAGATACACAGGATATAGCCTACATGTTTTATGTAGACCACTTCTATTATTGATTGCTATCAGAATGTGAAGAGAGTTTGTATAACAAAGAGTATTTATAACTGCCTACCCTGCCTTTAAATTGTGGAACTTTTTATACTTTGTGGTAGTATTTGCTGTAATGTTATAAATGTAAAGGGTGCAGTGCAGTAGATGCATGAAGCATAATGATCAATGAATCAAGAGACTTTAATACAAGGAGAAAGCAATCGAACATAACACATACACCAAAACCTTTAACAACAAACCCTGAACTGAGGAAACTGAGGGCTTAAATACACTGAGAATGATAATCAAAGAAGCAGGGAACAGGTGTGCACTAATAAGAATCCATAACAAATGAGAACTCTGGCAAAGACTATGTTCACACTGTCAGTCCAAATCCGAGTATTTGAGTATCCGATTGGAATCTGATCTAAATTATTGACTGCCCACACTCTTTCGCAACTGGTCGGATCTGATTTGTGTGTCCCGTGGTGTTTCAGAATGTCTGCATTCATTGGCTTCTATTGCGTTAGTAGGCATATGCCAAAAACAACAACAGTAACATGGAGGGGTTTACGATGCAGATATTTTCTTATTTACAACGTGAAAATAGCTGCCACGACTACTAGACTGAGGGAGCTGCAGAAAGGTTGGAGGCTGGTATGAATGCACATTTTTATTCTGTGCTGTCGTCTCAAAATTTAAGGAGTTTTAACCTGTTTATCACTTTGATTTGAATAGGATAATCTACCATATTGATATAAAAAATACAAAGAAAAATAAAATATATTTAATTCTCTGTTATCAAAAACATGAAGTGCATTATACAGTACAGTATTATATTATGTCAGGGTTTCAGACTGGGGTTCATGATGATGCAGGGTTTTTTTGAGTTTAATGAAAAGCTATTAAGTATTTAAATCATAAGAATTAAAATAAATAAATAAAGACAATCTAAATAAAACACTTACTAAAACATTAAAAAACATTTGTAAACCTGAATGTCATGTGACCCGACTTTAGATACCGGTAGCTATCATGCTATCATGAGCTATCATCATATATTGCAATGTCGAGAAAACACTTCTTAATAAACTGGACAATGAGTTTCTTTTAGATCTGCTGTACAGCCAAAGCAATCTTTGTTGCATTACTTTCCTGTTATCACTGTGTGGGTCTAAGTTTTCAGTGGGCAATTCCACAAACCTGGAACCTGGATTTTTTGAAGGTAGAATTTAAAATGTATTATAATTTTAATTACAAAAACGTAATTTTGGAATCTGATTGCGTAATTCAGATGACGTAATCAATAGCAGCACTGGACCTTCAACAAGTTTTTACTTAATGATCAAATAATTGACTTTATAGATAGGCTACAAACTAAGAGACTGGACATAAATGCAACACAATAATAATGCACATCAAATTCCTTTTTTGATGTTTTTTGACCTATGACTTTTTACTAAACAATTTGATGTATGAACTGTAACACTGGACATTTATTAGCTTTATATATAATCATGAAAAAGAAAACTAAAATAAATGAAAGACAGAAATGGTAAACTTTCTAAACTGTTATAAATATGAGCCCAAATTTTAAATAGGAGATTTATTATTATCCAACTTGATCACACTAAATGCGTCTCTATAGCATGCAGTGTTTATCGTGTAATTTATATGCAAAAAGTACTCATGGTTGGTTAGGGTAGGTTTAGTAGTGGTGTGGGGTGCGTGTTATACGTTTGGGTAATTAGTGGTGTGGGATGCGTGTGTATTACACGCAATGAAGTGCGTAAATGCAAGCGAAAACATGTGCACGTAAAAACTAATTTTCGCGTATAAATTGCACGATTTACGTAAGAACAGGCCTATTTTTACATATGCATTTATAGCTAAATGTAATATTAATGTCCCTTTATCAAAGACACACCGGCTCTAGAAACCTTTAAGAAACTGATGAGCATGTGAGATAGTTCTCATACCAAACACTGCTAAGCTTTTCCATTCCATTTTAGGCTTTGACTGCAGAGGTTAGGGGTCAAAGGATTATGACCTCCAGCTAAATATGTTCACACAAAAATGTAATTAAAAGCCTAGAGATGCCACAAGGAAGCATTTTAAAAGACTCGCAGTCACAGGCTGTTCCTGAATCAGACAACACCCCTATGTGATAATCTGGTGTTTGGGTATAACGCAAGAATTCACCTGACACATTACTGAAGCTTCTCGTGTAGAGCTATCATTTCAATCTGACAGAATGAAAATAAGTCTGTGAGGTAATGGCACAGTGTGTTCAAAGGATTGTATTATTGTTACTGATTGTTCAGGCGACAAAATATATTTCCAAAAGACTTTCAGGAGACAAAAATTCCATAAAACAGTTTTGAAAGTTGTGAACATTTTAAAAGATGTTATCTAGCACCATTATACAGTGTGTGCTATTGTAAAGACTGTAAGTCTCTACCTCGTTTTCATCCTCGTCAAATTCAATATGGCATCTGTCCTTTTTAAGGTGCATTGAATAGCTTTAGCAGAACATATAATGTCCCCAAAACCCATTTGAACACTTATGCCACACCAAAAATCTCTAGATGTTAAAGTAGATAAAATATATATATCAAAGCATTTTAAAGAATGATAACACAAGCACATTTTTTTTCTTCCAAAACATTTTCCAAGAAGAAGTTTAAAATTATAAAATAGCAGGCAATTAGTGGTGCAAATGAAGACAAAAAGTATTCATACTTGTCAAATGTGAGTGGAACGTCTGTTAATACATACTCTGACACGTGTTAGGGATTTTCCTCTGATAGATGTGCCATTTAAATTCTATATGCAATCATCAGAATGACCATTTTCACCATTCCACTTTGCATAATGTATAGGTAAGATGGAATACCATTTGTATATTTATACCTTTTGTTGTATTCCCCTGGCATTAAACAAAACAAAACAAATAAAATAAATAGATACATAAATAAATAAATAACATTGCTGTTTACATTGCTGTGAGGGTGTTTCTAAAACAGTGGCTGAGGGGGAGACTGTACATTGATATCAAGTGTGACTTTGGATTTATAAATACTATAAATGACTAAATACTCAAATATGAGTTTAGTTTATTGTAATACACTGCTCCAGTCTGGTTATCAAAAAATAACACAATTGACCTCAGGAGACTGTCCTTATATAACCAACTTACCATGAATTCTTTTGAAGAAAATAGTTTTCCTTATGTGTGATGTTCATGAAAGTGGACTGTTGTCCCAACTAGTGGGTCAAGATGGGCCAAACAATACCCCAATCAAAGATCAAAGTTATCCTTGACACAATATTGTATTTGTAAACTAGTTGTGTTGTTAGTTTGATACGCAAAGGTATAAACATGATGTTCTATTTCCATTCACTTTGCTTTATTTAAACAAAATGAATATAATAGAATTATAACATGATCTAAAACTGTTCACATAATTGAGTCTCATCTGCAAATACATCAAGCTGATTTGATAGTATGAAAATATAAGAAATACTGGCAAAATTGCCATGATTTTTCTTTACATATTTAACTCCAACTTTGTAATTTAGGAACGAGTTCAATCAAAAAAATTAACTAGGAAGGTTGTGCACTTTACATAATATATTTATATTTAGTTTACTTATAATAATTTTGTTTATTGACTTGAATTTTTTTTGTCTATTAAAGGTTGTATTCAGGCCCAAAAATAAATGATCACATTATCGGTTTCGGCCCAGAATTTTCAATTCGGTGCATCACTAACCATAACCTAGATGTGCTGTGTTTGACAGAAACCTGGCTAAAACCAAACAATTAAATTACTTTAAATGAGTCCACCCCCCAAGACTACGGTTATAAACATGAACCTCATCTGAAAGGCAAAGGGTAAGGAATTGCTGTAATTTATAGTAATATTTTCAGAATTACAAAGAAGTCCAGTTTAAAATATAATTATTTTGTAGTGTTGGTGCTTAATATAACAATATCTAGTGTAAATGATAAACCATGTTTGAGATGTGTGCTGGCTACTGTATCCAGGCCACCCATACAGACTTTACCAAAGAATTAGAATCAGAATTAGTCTTGGCTGCAGATAAAGTACTAATTGTTGGTGATTTTAATATACACATAGATAATGAAAAAATATGCATTGGGATTGGCATTTAAAGACATTGTAAACTCAATTGGACTTAGACAACACGTGTCAGGACCAACTCATTGCCGTAATCATACTCTAGATCTAATACTATCACATGGAATAGATGTTGATGCCGTTGAAATACTGCAGCAGAGCGATGACATCTCAGATCATTATCTAGTCTCATGTAAATTACATTTAGCCAAGGCTGCAAAGCCGACTATGTTATAAATATGTTAGACCGATCACTTCTGCCACTAAAGATTGTAATCTTCCTAATCAGTTTCATCATCTCAGCATCCCGGATAGCTTAGAAGAACTTGATATTGCAACAGAAACTTTTAACTCTCTCTTTTCCAGCACTTTAGACACAGTTGCTCCGTTGCGCTTAAAGAAGATTAAAGAACATAGTCCAACGCCGTGGCACAACGAGCACACTCAGGCCCTTAAGAGAGCAGCCAGAAAAATGGAGCGCAACTGGAAGAAAACAAAACTAGAGGTATTTCGGATTTCATGGAAGGAGAGCTCAATTGCCTTTAAAAGCTGCTAGATCTGCTTATTTGTCAACCCCTATTAGAAGAAAATAAACATAATCCTAGGTATTTATTTGAAACAGTGGCTAAACTAACGAAAAAGAAAGCTTCAAGCCCAGAAGTTTCCAAGAAACACAGCAGTAATGACTTTATGAACTTCTTCACTTATAAGATCGATAATATCAGGAAAAAAATTATAACTATGCAACCGTCTAATACAGTATTGCATCAGCGAGAGCATTGTAGTCTCCCTGACGAAAAATTCGATTCATTTATTGCTATATTATTGCATCACTCTGATTGGTTGTAGGTCTATCGAATTGAGTGCAGAGTTTTTTTTTTTCCTGGTTCGGTTAAGACACGCCTTATAATCAAAGCCCTATGGAGCAGTATCAGACCTCACATTCTGCCTAGAATATGAGTATGATGAAGTCAGAGGAAGAATTTTGCAAACTCGTTAATTCATCTAAATCGACAACTTGTATGTTAGACCCTATACCGACTAAGCTACTGAAAGAGATGCTTCCAGATGTCATAGATCCTCTTCTTAATATCATTAATTCGTCTTTGTCTCTCTAGGATACGTACCAAAAACCTTTAAGCTGGCTATGATTAAACCGCTTGTTAAAAAAATGCAACTTGATCACACAAACTTAGTCAATCACAGGCCGATCTCGAATTTGCCTTTTCTGTCAAAGATATTAGAAAAAGCAGTATCCTCACAACTATGTTCCTTTCTATTAAGAAATGATATCTGCGAGGATTTCCAGTCCGGATTTAGACGTACCATAGTACCGAGACAGCTCTCGTTAGAGTCACAAATGATTTGCTCTTATCATCCGATCATGGTTGTATCTCTCTTTTAGTGTTACTTGATCTTAGTGCTGCATTTGACACCATTGACCACAACATCCTTTTAAATAGACTAGAAAACTATGTTGGCATTAGTGGAATTGCACTAGCATGGTTTAAATCATACTTATGACCGTTATCAGTTTGTAGCAGTAAATTAAGAGATGTCTTATCGATCACAAGTTCAGTATGGCGTACCACAAGGCTTAGTACTAGGACCGCTGCTGTTCACTCTGTACATGCTACCCTTAGGAGATATCATTAGGAAACATGGAATTAGCTTTCACTGTTATGCCGACGATACTCAGCTATATATTTCTTCAAAACCTAATGAAACCTACCAATTCACAAAATTAACGGAATGCATAGCTGATATAAAAAATTGGATGACTGGTAATTTCCTACTACTAAATTCAGAAAAAATAGAGATTCTAATTATTGGACAAAAAACGTTGTAATAACACGTAATAACCTAGAATACTGTTTAACACTTGATGGCTGCTCTGTTAAGTCTTCGTTGTCGTCGTGGGTGTGCTCTTTGATACCAATCTTTCATTTGAAAGTCACGTGTCTAGTATCTGTAAAACCGCATTTTTCCATCTTAAAAATATATCTAAATTTCGCCATATGCTCTCATTGACAAATGCGGAACAATTAGTTCATGACCTCAAGGCTAGATTATTGTAATGCTCTACTGGGTGGTTGCCCTGCACGCTTAATAAACAAACTACAGCTGGTCCAAAATGCAGCAGTTCGAGTTCTTACCAGAACCAGGAAGTATGACCATATTAGCCCGGTTCTGTCAACACTGCATTGGCTCCCTATTAAACATTGTATACATTAAAAATATTGCTGATCACTTACAAAGCACTAAATTGTTTAGCTCCACAGTACTTAAGCGGGCTCTTAACGCATTATAGTCCTTCACGTCTATTGCGATCTCAAAATTCCGGCCAGTTGGTAATACCTCCTAGAATATCAAAATCGACTGCTGGCGGTAGATCCTTTTCCTATTCAGCACCAAAACTTCAGAACAATCTTCCTAACATTGTCCGGGAAGCAGACACACTCTGTCAGTTCAAATCTAGACTAAAAACACATCTCTTTGGCCTAGCATACACATAACACATTATAGACTTATATAATTAAATTTATGCAGCATTGTTTAGGTCAGCCGGAACCGGGAACACTCCCTGATGTACTTGTTACATCATAAGAAGGATGGCATCTATGCTAATATTAGTCTCTCTGTTTATCCGAGGTTTAGTGCAATCCGCCGGATCCAGATCTGATGAAGGACTTGCGCCTGGACACGATGACAACGCAGTCCCCTTCCCTGTTACTGAAGTCAACGTGATCCCGGCCGTATCCAGATCAGATGGTGTACCTGCACCTGGACTCATCCATGATGCATCCCTGAAGTGCCAGCCAGATGGAAATGGATAAATACTCTAAATGTTCTGATCCAATCTAACTTGTAATGCTGCCTGAATTTTAATCATACACTGTCCGCTCGTTGGCAAGAGAACTGGCCCCCCGACTGAGCCTGGTTTCTTTCTCCATTCTGTCACCTGATGAGTTTTGGTTCCTTGCTTGGATTTTGGCTTGCTTAGTTGGGGACATTTATTATTCAACAATATTATTGATCTGCCTTAAGGTGGGTGATGCAATTTTTTTCTAGAAACAAACTTTGTTGTATTATATTCATCTTATCACTGTGAAGCTGCTTTGATACAATCTGTATTGTAAAAATCGCTATATAAAAAAAGGTGACGACATTGACCGCACATTGACTATTTGACCTGTTGTTGAATTGTAAGGTACCCCATTCAGAGCATCCATATTTGGTAATCTGATAGTGTGTTAATGGATCCAATCTAAACTGATCCAATCCAACTTTGCGTTGGAAAAACTTTAACAATGAAGAAAATTAAAGATGGATTACCTGATCCTGGATAGCAAAACATCGGATTTCTAAATGTATATCAGTGTTGAAAATAAATGGGATCAGATTTCAGCCATCAAATGTTGAATGGGTAGTTTATAAAGGGGGAATTCTGTGATCAAATTACATAAAATAATCCTTTCTTGGTTTTGATCTGGATTAAACCTTCAGTATATGTTGTTCGAAAAACATTAGTAATATTGGGATACTTTTGATCCAAAAAATCTGAATTATCCCAATCCCATAGGAAGAGGTAGACTTCAGCTATCATGATGTAACATGTATTATTTATATTATACACTTAATTGAATAGTAATAAAGTTGGTTAACAATCTATTAAACCTTTCAGTAAAGCTTAGAGATTTCATACCCATACAATTACTCATTTGACAACTGTCAAATGTTTAACAGTCATCTATCATTGTAAATTAATTATGACAATCAGATATGAACCATTAAAAAGTATTTCAAACAATTGCATCCCTTATTGCACAACATATGTGGGTTAGATAAATGGTCCGATTTAAAGAAAACTCAAATGGAAAAGGTTGTTTGTTTTGTGCCATTTTCTGTATCCTCAAATACAGAATGTGACAGCAACATTAAATGGGATTGTGTATATAACGGACTTTCAAAGAACTGAAAATATGTATTTGAAAAGAGTTCATCATGAACAGGGTGATCAAATCCAATGTGTCTTTGAAAAACCAGAACAAAGAAAGATGCATTACCTGAACCTGGATAGAAAAATGGGGGATTTACAAAGTGATTCTGATCAAGACTACATGTAAACTAAAGGGCTATTGTGTTCGACACTAATATTTGGAATTTACACTCGTGCGAAATTCTCTTAAGAAAGACCCGCAATGCAAACTACTAATAGCGCAAATACCCCAAAAACACATTCTATCATCTTGATTACAGATTCTGTTGCTCTAAAACCCCAAAATAAAGACACATCGAATGACCATAGAAAGGTACTTTATTTGGATAAATGTACAGTTGTAGCACACGTGGTTTAGCGGTAACGGTGCAGCTGCAGGGTGTTGCGTCTCTTCCAGGCTGCACGGCGAGAGCCGCCGATGGTGAGGTGGAACTTGTGGCCCTTGCCCAGACCACGGCTCTTCTTGCCAGCAGACGTGAGCCCACGCATTTCCCTGTGCTTGTGCACAGCCTTGGTGATCCATTGGGTGTCGGGGTTGCGTCTGATGGCTTTGTGGAAGGTGTCAATGAGGATCACTTCAAAGAACTTGTATGTGGAATCTTCACCAACCCAGTAAGAGTTTAGCACACGCAGACCTCCGCAATGACGACCAGCACGCTCCTGAAAACAAAACCAACAGAGGGGTTAGAACACCACAATACCACCTGGACACAGGTGAGAAACTCCACAGACAACAACTTGTGTAAATGAAAGCCATTAAAAAAAAACAAGCATACATAAAAACATAAGACATTGACATTTCAAACCACAACAGAGATGTGTATTGAAAACAGCGGAAGAAAGTGAGCTGCAGCAGGTTAAAGTGCATAATCCAATTTGTCCAAAATATAAGACGAGGGCTGCACGATTTGGGGAAAATGTCATATTGCGATTATTGATAATAAACAAATGGTTTTCATGAGTCAACTTTCTTGGTTCTCAATTAAAATGCACATACAGATTAGTGATAATGCTGAAATTTGTATTTCTCAACAAACTAGAAAGAACTAAATGCACTGTTTTCAAATTAAAATATTTTTTACAAAATTAAATAGGCATCTTTGCATTACTGCAAACTGATGTCTCAGTAGTAAAATACTAAAAAATAAATGTAATATTTACCTGTGCCCCTACTGTCTAAGTGGTAGGCCTAGGTAGGACATATAACCTACCGAGATTTAATAAAGTTACCAAACAGTCCTGCACTGCATAAATTATAAATATAAATAAGACTAATCCTTATTAAAGCAACAAAAGTTCTTAAAGGACAAGTTCTGTATTTTACACTTAAAGCCCTGTTTTCAGATCGTTTCTGATTAAATAGAACGGTTAAGATTGAAATTTGGACATGCTGCTGGCCCGAGAATTAAGTGGTTCAGAAGCGACACAGAGGATGAAGTCAATGGATTATTCAGTGTTGTGATGAGATCGCGGGAGCTTGGTGAACTTGCTTACCGGTAACTTGTTGGACTCGCTGACTTATGTTAGTTTAGCCTATTCAGCCTTCCAGGTATATGTGCTATTGTGTAGCTGAATAACTTGCCTGTCCAGATTAAATGTCTGTTCTTGGTCTTGGATTTTGTGAAATAAATTTCTAAATATACGACTTATAGTCCAGTGCGACTTATAGTCCGGAAAATACGGTAAACAATTGTTTCAAACAGATTAAAGTGCTCAGAATTTACAGTGAGCCTCTTGCATGCTGCATACAGACATTGTTGACAAACAGAACCAATTGATGGAAACAAAGTCACTCAGAGCATGCACACTCGTGAGAGAGAGAATCCCAAAGCAATGGCCCAAACAGAAATGTATCGATCGATTCAAGTTCAACGCACGTAGCCTACTTTGAACTGAGCTTTCCTCAGGCTGTATGTGCATTGTGATGACATCACGTGATGAGTCTAGGGCCAAAATCTGCAGCAATTTAGAACAATTGCAAGTTCCTCCAAATTTTGCGGAGTTCGCTTTATTTTGCACTAGATGCTGCGATCACAGAATCCTGGAGGGACTGTTTAACAAAGACTTCAAATCCAAACAAATTTTGGAAAATACTTCCAGAACCAAGTCAGTCACTAGGATGTTTATATACAGAGAGTTGTGGCTTTTTAGAGATCACAAAAGTATCAGTACTTTGGTACCAATTCAACAAGGAACTATACCAGTCTCACTATAGTACCAACTAACTCAGTAACCACACACTGTCTGACGCGCAGCAGTTTTCTGTGCACACGCGCTCTGGGAAGAATATCTTAAGAACATTTACACTGGATCTGATACTAGCGTGTATTAATGACATGGACTACAGGTCGTAAAATTCATAGCATCTAACCATTAATCCTAACACCTGATGGTGTACATGGGCACATTTAAAACAGTTGTGAAGAGTACAGCATGTAGATTTAGCAAATACAATCTGTCTGACTGAACAAAACGTGTCATGGTGTTGTCCAACTGCAGATCACTTCATAGGCTGAGATGCTGCTCACATACCTCAGCTACTGACTGCAGGCTGCGTGCGAACTTGATCTGGTTGACGCCATGGTGCACGGGTTTGCCGTAGGTGGCACCTTTAGGCACGGGACGCTTGCGACCTCCACGGCGCACACGTATACGGTAGATGACGTAGCCTGTTTGGTCAAGAGCACAGAGTTCAGATACACAAAAAACATGAGCCAGAAATTACAGTTACAGGACATTCAATTGAATGGTTAAATAACTTATCGACAAAGAACAAATAAATATGATTATAAGACATCACTGTGTCATCACTATGTGCTAGAGGTGTCATACATGACAGAGTCAAAAGTTGCTGATAAAAGTACAGTGGAGAAAAAAAAATATGGTCTGAGGTTTAACTATAACTGTTAGCAATAAAGCTATGCAGTGCATCTAATTGGTTAAACATTTGATTCTGCCTATTAAATTGATTTTATTATGATTCAAAGACTACATTTCCCAAAAATATTTAACAAAGTAACAGGAAATATAAAAGAATAGTCCAAAATCAATATGGGTAATGCTAAACAGCGTGGTTAATTTGCACCTCAACCTCTCTCTCAAAAAAAGCAAAAATGTCTGAATAGTCACAGTTCACAGTGACGTCACAGTTCGGTACAACGGGGGGACTGATCATCGCTTTTTTTCCCCTATTTAACAGTGTTTTTTTCCCCTATTTAACAGTGTTTTTTCCCCCTATTTAACAGTGGTTTAATAAACTAATTGAGCCTCTGTCTCTAAAGGAATTCAGTTATTAGTTAGGTTTCTTAAGGATAAAAAGTTATCTCTGCTAATGCTGTAAACTATATAGGGAGCCATTACTTGCACATTATTTTAATAATAAAAGGTTAACAACAGAGCACAAACTATTAGCCTAAATTCAGTTGGTATTTATCTATATATATAATAATCAACACTAACAAATTGCATGCATTTTCACGACAGATTTTTTTTAACATGCATTTAAATGGTCAAGTAAACTATAATAAACATATAGGCTAATATAGTACATATATTTAGCGAAAGTTATTTCTCTAGCTGTCTAAACAGCAGTGGACACTGAATGACTTGCCTGAGGTAAATGTAATGCCATGTGGGATATTGTTTACAAGCTGTTTTACTAATGTCTTTCCACCATTGAAACAGAGATTACATACGATAATACAGTAAGTTGAACTTTATCTTTCTACATACCTTCTGCTGATTAAACTGAGGCGCATATAAAGTGATCTGTCACACCACATTAAAGAACGTTAAAACGGCATTTATTGTTTAAATTTTGTGATAAAATGGACATAAAAATAACACTTATCGAAAGTAACAAAACGCTGAGCTTTTTGTGATTATTGGTGGTGGTTAATGGTGATTAGGCAACAACGCTGTATTAGTCTTGTACACAAGACACGGAAATTCATGGGATGAATACCCCTAATTACTATATAATCAATGTCAAGGAAGAACTTTTTTGTGACACAAGGTAAAGTGAGGTCAACCTCTCTTTACCTCAACAATGGGATTGTTTGTTGTGCATCGCGGTTTTTCGGTTCGGTTTGAAAATCGTTACACCCCTACTGAAAAAAGTGCTGTGATATGTTGCTCAGAAAAACAATACGCAACTAGCTAACCCTTAGACACCGGACTGCTCACATCACTCACCCTGTTTGGCCTTGTATCCCAGTCTGCGGGCTTTATCGGGTCTGGTGGGTCTCGGAGCCCGGTGAAGGGAGGACAGCTGCCGGTACTGCCAGCACCGCACACGGAGCAGAAACCTCATCACATCCGACTGCTTCTTCCTCCATAGCTCCTGCATGTACTTGTACGCTCCCATGATGCCTCACCTGTGACAGCAAGAATTAGACTAATGTCAAGAAAACTCTTAATTAATGAAAAATACATCTACCAATTTACATATGCAGATAGCTTGGATGTGTTGTTTTTTTCAAAGTTGACAATGCTCCTAAAACTTTTACAAACACCATTTTACTCACCAGTGTGCATATTGTTTATGAGCTCATTGAGACTACATGATCACTTACATTTTGAATCCTACATCACAAGCAGCCTTATAAAGCCAAACACACTTTAACTTGAATTTTGTGTCAGCATAGTTTGGCATTTTTAACCATAATATCTATCGGGTCAGATATCTATTAAGCAGGTCACCATACCAAAGTATCAGGAGTAACAGTTATATGATCTTATATTACATATCCAAAGCAGTTGCTTTAAGTTATTAACTATTCAATAACCTATTGTAAAATATACCCATTAGCAGTGTCTATTGTGGACAGCTTTGGCACGGCAACTGATAACGTTACATGGAGTCATGTGAATGAAACAATTCAACTTTCAAGTCACAGACAATGATTTCAGTAAACTTTTAAAATGCAATGCCCGAAATTGACATTTGACATAATATAGGCTAATATGTTTAATTCAGTTCTGACTGAAAATGGAAGAAACGTGCAAACTCCGGCA